>JAOQMR010000212.1:5794754-5806704 GCA_027563865.1 Erythroxylum pelleterianum | reverse complement strand
GAAGTAACTGAAAATTCTTCAGTTTCTGCAGTTACTTCCTCAGCAGTAACTAATTGTAAATCTGGGCATTTTCTTGTTTTTCGTTCACTACGTTTTTGTGCTTGTACTTGACCCTTTCTAATCCAAGCTTGCTTCAAAACCATGGGATGCTGCTAGAAATTTAATGGAGAGTGTCTAGGTTTTCGATTTTGACCCCTTTGAAACATAATTTGCAACATCTTGTAGCATCTAGGCTTTACCCGATAACTCCGCAAAAATGAACGTCGGTCTAAATCTTTGATTCCTTTTTGACGCTTCTTCTTTTCTGACAGATTTGGATATGCCATCTTTCTTCTAATTTACTTTAGAACACTCACCCTTATAGCCAATGCCTTGAAAGTCTCCTTTAACATTACCAATTTTCAACAACTTTTCTAGCTTTTCCGTGCCTCCATTCAACATCTCCAATCCCTTTTCAGTACTTACCAATTTCATTCTAGCTTCACCAAGCTCATCCGACATCAACATCAACTTCTTTTCTAACTCTTGTATGGTGTTCTTCGTGGAAAGATTCTCTTCCTCCAATCTTTCATTCTTTTTACATGTTTTCACCCACTTTTCATATATAGCTTTGTAATCCTCGTAACTATTCACTTTTTATCATCTAGGCCACTTCTGTCGTTGTCATAATCTGATATTGGATCTTGACCTGAATTGTTTTCAAAATTCTCTAATTTTTCCTCTTTTCGACCTTCAGTTACTTCCTTCTCAGTTACTGTTAAGCAAGTAACTGGACTTTTGCTATGTAAGACAACCAACGCAGCACTATTAGCTATTTCTTCTTTGCTATCATATTCACTCTCTTGTGTCTTGACTTCTTATCTTGAATTGTTACTCGGTGACCTTCCGCCATATTGTCTAAAGTCAGATTTATCCTTCTTTATTCCTTTCAGCCATTTACCAAATTTTTGTGTGAGTAGTACGAAGTCTTCGTTTTCATCTGATTCATCTTTCGCATCATTCGCACTTTTTCCAATCTCCACCTGTAGTGCCTCTCTTCTAGCCATGTTCGCGAAACTAGGATCTGCACCAACTTGCTACCAAGTTCTGAATTGGTGACCTTTCTCTGATACCAATTGAAAAACCGAAGGGGGTTAATTATTTCGGAAACTTTCCGCAAACTTATTTAGCACCAACAAAATAAAATCAAGCAAAACCAAAATAATAAAAACACCAGAAATTTGGTAACGCAGTTCGGCACACCTTGCCTACGTCTGCGAGGCCCTCACCCAGCTTAATCACTTTCACGAAAATACAATAGATTTACCTAAGGTTTTATTGAGCCGACACTACTCAACCCTTGACACTATCCCTCAACCTCACTTCTCGTGAAAGAATTTCACACCCAATAACACGACCGACTCGTGTTAACCTCAACAGAGAATTTTCTCAATCAACCCAATAGTACGACCGCCTCGTACTAACCTCAATAGAGGATTTTCTCACACTGTTTGATAATAAAAATAATTAAACGAACAACTCAAGTGATTAAAATAATAAAGAGCGAAAACTAAATACACTTGAGATAGACAAGGACAACTTCCCAATGAGTTCCGCTCTACTGAAATAGATCTGGAAGATGTCGCAACAACAATAAGCCAATCACATCAACACATCAAAGAAAACGCAGCGCAGAACCATTCAGCCCAAGTGATGTAATCCATAGAAATTCCAGCACGAAAGAAAGTTACGTAGCCCCTCAATCTTGACACGTAACCACCACAACTCAAATAATATCTATTGCCGAATTTTTGCTGCAAACAGTTATCTTCAATAACACATATCACCAGCAACTTCAATAGCCATGCGTGGACAAAAATACATTATTCACTATAGCTTCCAATTAAAATAATCACACAAGCTACCCCACCGTCATATGAAAACTAGAACACACCAAACAGACATGAGCTGCTACCCTCTCCAAAAATTGTCGCACACACCTCTCTAGGTTTTTTTTAATCCTCTTTTATGTTTCAACATAATTCAATAACAACTAGGAGATGTCCCACGTATTTTGATAGATTCCCTTCCAAACATGAATTATAGAGATTTATTAAAATACAAACTTGCATCCCAATTCCAAAACGCAATCTCCAATACATAATCTCCAACACAATCTTCAATTAGAGCACATCTTCAAGATTTATGAAAATTCCCATGTCCAATAAAAATGTCAAAAATAAAGATATGATATATTTAAAATAAATCCTGAAAGAACAATATCAGATTAAGACAACATATATTAAATAACTTTGGTTACTCTGCTTATCCAAAGAAGCAAATGAAAGTTGAAACATAAATACCAAACTAGCGACAATGAAGGGAACACTTGTAAAATATAAATTAACGGTGTAAAGAAGCGGTTGAGAGATGCATGTGGGTGGTTGAGGCCCACAGCCACTGCCCTTAGCTTAGAGGTTGGCGTAGAACTACCACATGTGCAGCAGCAGCAGCAGCAGCAGCTTCGTTTCCTGACTAAAGTTTCCTGTGTCCTATTTTGGCCGGCTCCTAGTAGCTCACCTTCACCTACTGTGTTTTTCTTCTATATATACCTACTTTTGCGCTCTTAATTTTCGTATACTTACTACTCCTACTGCTCCTCTTCTACATCACAAGCTATACTTACACCTCCTCTTGTCTTTGCCTTCTAGACTCTGCTAGTTCATCTAACTAGCTAAATGGCAGCTACAACAGTTTCTCTAGCTCTACTTCTCTTTAGCAGCTTATTCTCTCTACACTTTAACGGCATTTTGGGTGATTATGGAGGGTGGCAGAGTGGTCACGCAACCTTCTACGGTGGTGGAGATGCTTCTGGCACAATGGGTAAGTTCTATACTCTACTGGTTGAAGAACTATCAAGAGAATATTAGTATGGTACTGTTAAGAGCATTTCAAAAACTGATAATAATTTGCATTCACAGGAGGGGCTTGTGGATATGGTAATCTGTACAGCCAAGGCTATGGAACCAACACTGCAGCTCTAAGCACAGCTTTATTCAACAATGGCTTGAGCTGCGGTTCTTGTTATGAAATGAGATGCGACGATGACCCCAGATGGTGTCTCCCTCGGACCATTACTGTTACTGCTACCAACTTTTGCCCTCCTAACTTGGCTTTGCCCAACAACAACGGTGGCTGGTGCAATCCCCCTCTCCAGCACTTCGACCTCGCCGAGCCTGCTTTCTTGCAAATTGCTCAATATCGTGCCGGAATCGTGCCTGTAGCCTTCAGAAGGTTAGTTTCTCAGCTACCAAATTGGCTATGAAAGTTCTAAATAAGAGATTGGAATCACATAGCTTCATGGACCAGGCTAATTAGCGTTTGTATTTGTTGTATGGCAGAGTTGCTTGTGTGAAGAAAGGAGGAATAAGATTCACCATAAATGGGCATTCATACTTCAACCTGGTTTTGATAACCAATGTGGGAGGAGCAGGAGATGTGCATTCAGTTTCAATCAAAGGGTCCAAAACAGGGTGGCAATCCATGTCAAGAAACTGGGGACAGAACTGGCAGAGCAACTCCTACCTTAATGGTCAAAGCTTGTCCTTCCAGGTTACCACCAGTGATGGTAGAACTGTCACAAGCTATAACGTGGTTCCTGCTGGTTGGCAATTTGGTCAGACTTTTGAAGGAGGCCAATTTTAGTATTTAAATTTAACCTTTTTCCGATTGGAAATTTGTATATGTACGTACCAGTAGCAGTAGTCGTCGTCGTCTACATGAGAGAAGCAGCCTTGGAAAGCAGAGGTGGCTAATTAGTACCACCCGCTTTAGGCCTTCCTCCTACATCTGTTTAGCTTATTAGAATTAATGCTTTCTTCTTCCCTTTTCTGCATAAACTGGCAAAGCTATTTCGTCTCTCATTCAATAAGTAACTAAACCTTTTACTTCTTCCATGTCTTATGATGCGCGACATCAAAGCGTAAACGATGTTGACCTCACTGACACTCGTAATGAATAAACCAAAGAGATATATGGACTGGATAGGATCCAAATAACAAGAGTTTCATTGGGTTAATTGTTACTGGGTCTGTTCAGTCTTACTTTTGGATTTGGACACAACTGATGGGCCACGTAGGTACTTGTTTAGTGAGATAATTCCTAATCGAGCTCATTTGGTTTGAGTTCTTACAAGGCTTTTTTTTTTAATGAAAAATAACTAATTTTTGTAAACGAAAATGCGCAAAACGTTTGTCTAATATTTTCTATATATAAAAAAAAAGAAAAAAACAAGGTTCCATTTTGCCTAATATTTTCTATATATAAAAAATAAAAAAGTTGTTTCTATATTTCTTTATATTTTATAATAATATTCTAACGTTAAATTCACTATTATGAAACTTTTAAAAATTAGTTTATTAGGATTAAATGACTTAACTCGCTGCATCATTGGTAGTAATAGAGAATTTAATGTTGGATTATTATTATTATTTATTAAAAATTATAATCTTAATTTTTATAAAATTATCTAAAATTTAAATTCTTATAAGAATATTCAACGAAATACTAAAAAAATATAATATTCATACTTTTATATTTTGTTTTTAAATCATGCTCTCGTAAGTTATTTTACACATCAGCAGCTAATACTAAATAGTTAATTTTATCAAATATATTTAATAAATAATTAATGTTATCCGTTGATCAAGTCAGCCGATATAATCAGCTGACAGCTAATACAATCTGTTGTTTGCTAAATATAAATATAACATACGCAATCTTCACTTTGTATTTTTACAAAAAAAAGTTATTATCGTAACTCAAACATGTAACGGTAAGGTTCTTTTATTAGTTGTGCAAGGCTCGCTCTCTTTTGCTTAAAGAAGATTAGCATTAGCAGAAACATTAAATATAATGTCCTTAATTAACAAGTTAGAATAACCGGCAATAGATCCTAATTAAAGAAAGATATTAAACGAATCAAAAACTCTAATTTAGTGGCTGTAACTGTGAAGTGAATTAGGATGAGTTCAGTTATGTAACTCCAAAATGTTTGACCAAAGATAATGTTATTTTCTTTACTAAAATACAGTTACTGATATTTTTTCTTCTTCTCAATTTTCCATTTTCAAGTCAATAAAAATAAATAATCGCTAACAAACCTTATCTTGCTTAACAGTTATTTTATCATCTCCAAGTTCTTTCTATAATGCTTACTCCATTAATTTTCTTGGTAGATGTTTTATTCCAAAATGGGTAAGATGTGAATTATATGACTAGGCCACATTATTGTATGATCTCTGGAATAAACGCCCCTTGGTTAAAATCTAACCCTATCACTTCACTGCACTAATATGATATGGAGCTTTAGCATCCCTCGTCCTTTTTTATTTTAACATTTCCTTTCGCTACTCTACAAAAGAACTTACATTTACACTCCTTCCACTTTTCTCATTACTGGGTCATTCACGTTATTTTGTTTTTTGTTTTTATTCTCTTCTGGGCCTTCTAAGTTTCACATTGTTTTCGATTCAATTCTGACTTCTAAAGGTACTTCTGAATCTTGTTTCTTATGTTTTTAATGATTTTCTGTGCGCTTTGTTGTTGAAAACTTGTGGGTATATGCTCGTTGAATCATATAGGTTCCCCCCTGTAATGGGTTGAGTATGGTTTATTTTGTAGGATTTGTGGTTGGTGGATCCCGATCGGTGTAGAATAGGAGGACATAACAAAATAATAATATATACGAGAAAAAGAAAAAAGAGTTTTGGAGTGGTGAAGATGAGTGACAACCAGAGGTTCCAGTTGGGGACTATCGGGGCTTTGAGTTTATCAGTCGTTTCGTCGGTATCGATAGTGATTTGCAACAAGGCCCTTATTAGCACACTCGGTTTCACTTTCGGTGAGTCAACTTCATTCAGTTTCTTATCATATTTTCTGTGCTAGATTCGTCTGGTTGCTTTCTTGATTGATGTTGAACATTGACCTCTATGATGAGGTTTGTTTAACGTGGGTTTTAGGTTATCAGTTGTTATTATTAGATCTAAAGTAAGTTTTGCATTTTAAAAGCCCTACCGAGATGATATTGGTTTGAGGGTTCTGTAGAAAAGAAAAGGAAATAAGTTTTGAAGTGAAGGGAGTGCTGCTTGATCATCGTTTGGTGTCCGTATCATTCTGACTTTAGTTGCTAAAGACATACATATCATCAATGCGAAAACTATGATACTTGGATGGGGTGTAAGCTAAAGATGTTAAAATAGATGGTTAATTCAGTTTTCTGCTATTTTGTACCTAAATGGTTGATGAATATCTGAAGTCGCAACTGGTCAATTTAATTTGATTTCAAGGACATTCTGATTTATTGAAATCGGAAAGAAAAAGAAAGTCAAAATCCATTTATTAATGATGGGAGAGAATATAGAAATTTATAAGTATGTTAGGTTTCACTTTTAAGTTTTATGACTTTGCCTTTATGGACATTCAATAAGAGAAATGCTCGTAGAAAAGAAAAGATGTAACTATAACTAGTTCCTCAGCATCTCAAAGCTAAAATCACAGTATTGCCTATATGAAATCGTGCTTTTCTTTGCCATTGTTCATTTAGCTTGCATTTAGAATGTTCTGAATTTGAATGGAGCAATCTTAATCATTGCTTGTCTCTGGCATGGTTGCATCTGCTTCTAATCTGATTTGGGTACCACATTTTTACATATTTTCTGAGGCATGATGCCTGTCATTGATTACATGTACTACTTCAGATTATGTTTGAATTCACTCTAGACAGTTGTTCGTGAGCTTATTAATCATTGTAATGTGGCTTACAGCCACTTTACACCCGGTCTCTGATCATTACTGTGTTCACTAAGCCATACTTTTGGGGATTTTGTTTATCATACTGATTTTGACTCATGAAGGATGCAGCCACGACATTGACAAGCTGGCATCTATTGGTGACATTTTGTTCACTTCATGTGGCATTATGGATAAAATTGTTTGAGCACAAGCCTTTTGATGCTAGAGCTGTAATGGGATTTGGCGTATTAAATGGAATTTCCATTGGGCTTTTGAATCTTAGCTTGGGTTTCAATTCTGTAGGCTTCTATCAGGTAAATTCTTTTTCTTTGGGTCTTAATGTTAGTGCAGAATATTATCACCTTTTTATTTTTTATGTCAATCAATTGCCATGTTGTTAAATATTGCTCTGTTTTGCCAATCGCCCCATTTATGAGAATCAAAGACATTTTGGAGTTATTTGTGTTTTAAGGAATGGTTCATTAGTTCTGAGCAGGAAATGAATGGTGAAACATAATTCATGCATATGGTTTTGATGGCCATGTTTGGTTAATTCCTTTTTCCCAAATTTTTGATAGTAGATTTTTCCAAATGTGTGAATCGAATGTAGATAGTTACATTGACCTTTCAACTTCGTGATTACTGCCATGCAGTTATCCCATGTTTTGAAATTCTGGACGTGGACCTTAAGAAAGTTCTCTCTTCTCTATATCTTTGTCTCTCTTCTTGCCTTTTCATTTATTTGTTCTCTTTGTTTGATTATGTCTCTTGTTGTTGAATCTTTTCTGGGGAATCTCATCTCCAACTTGAAAGCTTCAAATTTCATGTGAATATACCAGTGTAAATTGCAATTCTGCTAAAGCATCATTTGTTTTAAATTTAGCTGGAGCTCACACTCATAATTGTGAAATTTCACTATTGTTAGGAGTATTAACTCTGAATTTTCTTTCTAAATTTAAGATGACAAAATTGGCCATCATCCCTTGTACCGTTCTTTTGGAGACACTTTTCTTCAGGAAGAAATTCAGGTGAGACTTATTACTTTTGATCTTGGTGGTTTGATGCATATATTGTTCATTCTTTGATCATTAGGTCTATTGAAGAGAATGAATTTCTTTGTTTCACATGAGTTATTGCGCTCATGTGCACATTGTTGACTGTAATTACTTATTTAAAATTAAAATCTAGAAGAGGTTGATTGATGCATATGCGGCTGATAGAAGCCATAGTAGGATAAAAATTTTGCTTCATATTGTCTAAGGATTAACTCTAGATTTGTCCATTTAAGAATCCTGAGAGCTGTGAAGTAGATGAGTCAAGCCAAGTTTTGCCATTCTCATTCGGTTTTCTCAAGGGTAGTCCAAGTTTTTGAACCCAAGGAAAAATCAAACTTAAAACTAAATGTTGACTTCACTGCTAGATTTTTGAGGTTTCATGCTTCCATCTTTATGTAGGACATTGTAAGTTTCAGTAGTTCATTTCCTATTTTAATGTGCCTTGCAAGATTGCTGGCCCTGAGTAGTGGAAGAGATGATTTCGTTGACTTTGATCATAAAATCTGCCCCATGAAAAAATGTGCAATTCAATTTCTGTTGACTCCTCATCAAGTTTGTTGTCATTGTTGCTGTTTACTGATATTTCATTGACTGAATGTAGTCGAAACATCCAGCTTTCACTAGTGATTCTTCTTGTGGGTGTTGGAATTGCAACTGTAACTGATCTTCAACTCAATCTGCTCGGTTCTGTCCTGTCCCTCTTGGCAGTTGTTACAACCTGCATTGCTCAGATTGTATCCTTAGATGAAGTCCCTTTGCAGTTTACTATTAATAGCTCAAATTCTGCATTTTTGATCTTACAATGTCACGACAAAAGAAAAGCAAATACATAAACAAATATCACTGTAGACAGTATTACATCCATGCTTACTGTAGTCTAAATTGTTTGGTATCTTCCTATCGTATCTGTTGAAACCTTGACCAGACTTTTCAGATGACCAATACCATCCAGAAGAAATTCAAGGTTTCATCAACCCAACTTCTTTATCAATCCTGCCCTTATCAGGCGCTAACTTTGTTCATCACTGGTCCAGTTTTGGACTGGCTTCTGACAAACCACAATGTTTTTGCTTTCAATTATACGCCCCAAGTCCTGGTGAGGACCGAAAGAATTCCTAAATGATCTTTGATTTTGCATTTCCAATTAGTATTTCTAATATGCTTGTACATGGGTTATTTGGTTACAGTTCTTCATTGTTCTATCCTGCCTGATATCCGTGTCTGTAAACTTCAGTACATTTCTGGTAATTGGAAAGACATCTCCAGTTACGTATCAGGTCCTAGGACATTTGAAAACATGCCTAGTTTTGGCCTTTGGTTATGTTCTACTTCGTGATCCGTTTAGCTGGCGAAACATTTTAGGGATCCTTATTGCAGTAGTTGGGATGGTTCTATATTCTTATTGTTGCACCATTGAGGCCCAGCAAAAGCCTAGTGAAGCATCAGCAAAGATACCAGAGGTAATTAATGTTTTACCTTTTTTTAGTAAATGACATGGCCTTTATGCCTAATTTTGTAGGTTTCACATATGTAGAGTTTCTTCTTCTTTGAATCTCTGCTTTTCTCCACTGCTTTTTCAGTAACTTTGTTCCTTCAGTAAAATTACTTGGCTTTTTTGAAGTAATTTATAAT
This sequence comes from Erythroxylum pelleterianum, assembly GCA_027563865.1. Lineage (NCBI taxonomy): Eukaryota > Viridiplantae > Streptophyta > Magnoliopsida > Malpighiales > Erythroxylaceae > Erythroxylum > Erythroxylum pelleterianum. The sequence goes on along the minus strand of JAOQMR010000212.1, from coordinate 5,797,246 downwards.
CTGTCCTTGTTCAATGTTTTTAGGCCAAAGAAGGTGAATCTGATCCTCTAATGGGTGTGGAAAATGGAAGTGGGGTCTTAAACGAGAGTGCTGGTCCAAAAGCTCCTGTGTGGAAGGCAGACAAGGACCTGCATGCATGAACTTCTAGAAACTTAATTCACGGTAGATAAAAGTCAGTAGAAAAGGCATTTTCGGTGATGAAGATGTTGGCTGGGAACTCTCCATGTATCACGTAACACCAGTATCGGTATGCAGGTTATTACTTGTATCGCACTTAGATTAAGAGATGAAGGGAATATCTCCGTTACATAGCAGTTTTGGTTTCAAGTTTTGTATGAATCAGGAATGGCAATGGGGTAATACCTGAATTTGATTTATTAGAGTGTATAATGTTACTCCCTAAGAGACAAAAAAGTCAGTAGTGATATTTCTGTTTTTGCTAATGAATCCTGTCAACAACAATGAGAACCTGTCCTTTTTTTAACAAATGTTGTTCAAATAGACCAATTCTTGGGGAAAATCTGAGGTCTGATTGAAGTCTCGATGAATTTGGGTTTTTAAATAATCTAATTCACTTAATCTAGCACTCACAGTAACAAGATTCACTGTTAATGGAGTAATTTGGGTTTATCAAACATTAAGTTGAACATTTTGGGGGACTTGACAATTCACTGACATAGAAAATGCTATGTTATTTAGATTCTTCTTTGTTTTTAATAAAGAACTAGTTCGAACTTCATTCGTTCAGTAAGTGGAAACGAATGCCCTTTTCTTCATATCGATTAGATTCATTGTTCTATCTAGATAGGGATCGGTCAAGTTCAACTTTAGTTTGTCAGTAGCTCCTCTGAAATTGTAGAATGATATATAACTCTTGCTGTGATTGCTGGACTAGTTGGACAACGTCTGAGAGAACAATTTTCATCCCTCAACTGAAAGTACATTAACTCTTTACGTTTACAGACATGCATGCTATTGCTAGGCCTTAATCATTTTCTCCTATTCTCTTCTTCCTCCACCGATCAATCTCCAACCTTAATCATTATTACCTTTAAACATGAGATCAGATCACCTATTTTATTTTATTTCAACTCATCTTATCCTCATATTTATGTTGAACCTATATAAATATGTGGTTGACATGAATTAGAACAGAGTAAGAACATTATCAACAAAAGTGGAACAAGTGATTTCAAAGGCTTTAATCACCTTGCACCTTCTCATTTTTACTGGCAAGTCAACGAAATTTTACTTGAATTCCATTATTTGTCGACATTACGAGGCTAAAGATTTGATCTTTCCTTTAAATTAGGGTTTTCCGCTCAAGCAATGGAATTTTAGGATCATTGGTCATCAGGGTTTTGTTGGTTCTGAAACTTGGTTGATTGTCTGTTGTCCTTGGAAATTAGGAAGAAAGTGCTTTGTAATTTGTACGGAGCAAAAGGTTCATGCTTTAAATGGGTTTTTCATGGACGCAGATAGATAGAATGGACAATTCTGATATTAACTAGGTTGTTGAAATTGCATTTGACATTCATCTTATAATAATCACGGAAGAGGGCAACCCCATTCTCAAGACTACCAATTTTAACTCTATGAAACTCTGGGTAATTAAAACAAAATTCTCTTTTCATAGGTTCACATAGTAATTTGAAGAATAGCTAATCGATAAGGCATTTTGAAGAATTTTAACCTAACCTGCCTACAACTACAATTAGGTGACCAACTAAGCAACAATGAAGAAATCATATCCTCTCCATCAATTAAATATTTTTAATGTTTTAAAAATCAGACCAAAAGTTAAATCGATAAAAAAAAAGATGCTTAAATTTAAAAGGTTCAATCGTTATTGGATTATTATAAAATTGGCTAATGAATGAATACCATTAAAGAATTTATAATATGATTGAACATTTTAAACTAACTTTTTTAAGAATTTAAAGTTTAATTTAAAAGAGATATTATTAGTATAAAATGAAAAAAAAACTTCTTTTTTTTTGTTTATGAGATGAGCAACCAATCAAGTTTGTTAATTTTAACCTTAATTAGGTGGTTCAGATTTGCTCGGGTTGTTATCATATTCTCATATCCTCCTCTAACTTAATAACTCATAATTTGTTATGGTGCTAACTTCTTTTATCTTGCTTAATTGCATAAAATAAATTCTAAGATCCTTCACGAAACATTTGGTCTAATCTAATGACAAATTATACCTATCATTGTGGGGATATAAGTAGAGAGATCATACAACATAGACTATGACGTTTAATTAAAGCTACTAATCTTTAGACCATCGTTTGGTTAAAACCATAAAAGAACTTAGAAGCCAAGCTAATGACAAATATTATGCAATTTTTTTCTAACTTTTCTCTTGTATTCTTGATATGTCAATCATCTAAAGTTGGAAATTGCATTTCTAATACTTCATATATAAATGGTTAACTTGAAGCAAATTGTCTTGTTGAAGAATTACAATTATATATAATTTTTTG
>JAOQMR010000212.1:5782356-5794654 GCA_027563865.1 Erythroxylum pelleterianum | reverse complement strand
AGTGAAGCTTTTTGTCTATTTCTCTCTCATACAATCATATCTTTGTTTCCTAATATTTCTCTTGTAGGTTCATCATGTAACATTTATCGCAATTCGATAAAGTTTATATCTTATCCCATTTTATCTTCTTTAGTTATAGATTAATTTGCTCCTTCATATGATCCTTCTTCATCAACTCACTCATCAAAACCTTCTGCTCTGCAACTAATTCCTTATTGTACTAATCGAGTAAGTTATCTTTTCATCCATCTTCAAGATTTTCATATTGTGAACCTCATACCTATTGTGAAATAAGCTCCAACCTTTTATGACAAAAAGAAATGGATGAAGAATTACAAGCATTTACTAGTACCAAGACTTGAAACATGGTTGATTTACCTTCTAATGAGTATGTTGTTGTTTATAGATGAGTATATAAATTTATGACCTGAGATGATGGATCTGTGGAATGATATAAATCCTAACTTATTGCTAAAGGCCTTACCTAGGAGTATAGTATTGATTATAAAGAGGCATTTAAGATCCATCCATAGTTTTATTATAGAAAATTGGCAATTATTGTATATGGATGTCAAGAATACTTTCTATAATGGTAATCTATATTAATTAAATAAGTCTCTTCTGCATGGTTTCCCAAATTTAGCTCCACTATTATCCATCATGGCTTTCAATATAACTCCTACAATAATGCCTTGTTCCTCCAAAAAAAAATCAAAGGTACACCTTTCTTTCCTATGTTGATGGTATGATAAATACTGACACTTCCTTTAATTCATTAATTTATCACCTCTCACAATCCAAATATGCTCCTAATATAATCTTTCATAGTCTCACCGACATTAAGATGTTAGCACCCTATTAAAGCCTAATATTAATATTTTAACTAGTAATGAGACTATAACAAGTTATAGTACTCTGTATTATTAATTAGTTCATAGCCTTATCCACCTCACTATTAGTCGGCCTAATATTGCTTAAGTTGTTCTCATTATTATCTAATTCATGATTCCACCTCATACTACTCACTTTTTTATTGACTTTTACATTTTTCGGTACATGAAATGTACATTATTTCATAGTATTCACTTTTCTAGTTCATCATTAGCAAAATTAAGAGCATACCCTAATGTTAATTAGGTTAGAGACTTCACTAATCGTCGGTCCACTACTAACTACTATTTCTCTCTTAAAATGTTTCTCATTTTTCAAGCGTAGCAAGAATAAGCAATTGTCTCTTTCTATAGTATAGAAGCATGATATCAAGTTCTTCCTAACACTACCTTTGCGCTCATATGGTTACTTAGATTACTTCAAGATATATGTGTTACTTCCTTCTCTATAACTCCTTTTTATTGTGATAATCAAAGTACCATATAAATTGCTTACAATGATGCCTTTCATGAACACATCACATATATTAAGATTGATTGTCATCTTATACGATGTCATATACTTAAAGGCAATATCCAACTTGCAAGGCTATCCAACTTGTTTCTATCTCTTCACAATCTTAAATTAAAAATATTTTCACCAAATCACGCTTCTGTCATCAGTTTTAAGATCTTTACAAACCTAAGATAATAGATCCTTCATATGTAAACATATTTGCAGCATATATGTAGCTTAAATGTAAAGATTGATATGATTAACTATAAGAATTGATAACATGTAAATAGATATTAATTAAGATTTTCTTCCAGTTTTGTATAGTTTTTAATCAGTACAAGTACCCATCTTGTATAATGTTTACGACACAAAAAATATAGAGCATATTTGTTGAGAAATTTAGTGAGGATCTTTCTCGCGCATAGCTGAAGAAAAATAAAACCTTTTCATTTGATTTCTCAAAAGTCAATATCACTTTAAATTTTAGAACATGATCAATGAACATATATAGTAAAGGATAAGTATGAATTTTTACTTTTTGATAAACTTTGATTCCTTTTCTTCAGCTCATTTGGAATTCACATACTTATCTTAAACATTATAATCGCTCAAATGTCTAACCTTTAACAATATTCACATTAACAGGTTGAGATAACTCTATATGTAGGAGTAGAGAGGGGTTAACTAGAAATATTGGCTTCTTTAGAGCTTACGCCTATTTATAATAAAGTTTGAACTCTTTAGTAAATTCATTGAATTATAATTAGTTCTAATTAAATACTAATTATGTGCAATATTGGTCCTTATTTATCAAATATCTTATATTTGATTGTAAAGTTCCTCAAACTTTTAAGTCCAACTAAATTATCTTTTCTTTCTTTAACTATTCTTTATGTGTGACTTATTAAATTCTTAAATATGCTTCCAATAGATATAAATTATAACCTAAACTATATTTGAGGTTAGATAGATTAAACTTTTTAATTTATTTTAATTCTCTAATTAAACATCCAATATATTATAACCATCCAAATATTAGGAATATCAAATTCATTTTGACTAATCTTTCTGCGCATGATTTTTTGTATAATTTAATCATTTCATCATACAATATTTCAATTAGACATATAATATGAAATTAATGTCTAATCTATTTGAGTCCAATCACATTAGTTTTTTACCATTAGTAATTAATTATGTTAGTGACATTTGAAAACTACTTTTCAAAGTGTCATTCTACTTTGGCTAAGAATTTTCTGAATCAATACCAATTGAGAATAATGGAAAATTATTCTTATTCACTTTAGGATAATGAATCCTATATTGATTATTCAACTACCCTTATATAGTTCTTGTTATAATCAATAACTACTAAACGAGTTATCCTTGACTAGGATAGGTCTAGCTAATATCAAAATACAATAATCTCTACATGAGATGCTTCAGAGATCTCAAATCAAATGATCATTTATACAATCATCACAATAAGGATTTTCATAGACATACAAGTAGTATTCTAAATGGAATCCACGTGGGTTAGTTCAATAATCTTATTCTACAACAAGCACATACATGTTTATTTAAGAAGCTTTATACTTTAGTCTACCAAGTCAACTACTTCCTCTTTAAGGAAGAAACATGTGATAATTTTTTACTCTATTAATGTCTAATCCTAAAATAACAACGATGAAGCATAATTTAAGGACAATACTTAAATATAATATGAATTTTATAATTATGATTTCATTATAATTACATTTATAATGTACTCTTATCATATATATTGTATATTATACAACAATTAATTAATCAAATATGCATAAAATAGATAATACTTTTAAACCAATTATGTTACAAAATTATAATCAACCAATTTATGGTAAGGCATAAACCAACAACATTTTCTCCCAAAACTCCTTAGTTCGTCAAAAGCATCCAATTTCTAGCTTTTGAAATGCTATAATTATGGTCGACAAAATCTGCAAGTGCACAAAATCGTTCCTAGTACGTACAAATCGAGTATTCCAAGGTCGTCTCCTACAAGGACTAAGATACTTACTACTGAATTAATCCTAATTACTTGAATTAAAATGACAAGAAACTTAAAATATGATTGGATTAGAGCAGATAATAAATTGTAAAGACTGTAAATAAACAAACAAGGGAAATATGATGATTTAGACTTAGGGCTTTGGGGTTCACCAATTTAACAGATTGATCAACAAATTATGGAATTGATTGAATGACAAGTTATAATAACAATTGCACAAATTTGCTCATATTCTCTCTCAAGACATATAAGAGTACCTAACTAATTGATTACCATCTCTCAATGCGAAATCTAACTAGTCAAATTCATTAAGAACAAGCAACCATAAGTTATCACACTTGTTTAGGATATCTCTATCTCTAAATCTAATGTGTTTATCTTCTTAGTACACAAATCACACTTCACCTTTCAGTTCATCATATGATTCTTAAGGTTGCATCTATGGTGATCAAGCATAGAAACAATATGAAGTTTAAGAAAGATAAACATAACCCAAGAACTTTAATTTAACACCAATCAATCCATAAAATATAAATCAATCCCCCAAAATAGGCTACATCCCTCACCCTAAATAAAGTTTAGTTCCAGAACATGATAACAAAATCCATACAAATAAAGATAATCAACATCTAAGAAAGAGTAGAGAGAGAAGGTAGAGAGAACATAAAACAAGATTGCTTCTAATGCTTGATTCAATCCTCTTTTCTCTCCTCCTTTGCCTCTTTTGGGTGCCTCCTTTTGTGCAGCCTTGTTTTCAGTGTAAAACCCCATCTTTTTGTCTTAAAAATGAGTATTTATAGTTTCTTGGGCACAAAGAAACCTAGTTTTTGTTAAATAGGGGAATGTAGATCGTCATAGTGCCGATAAAGTCCGATAGGTAGACTTCATGTCTGTTGAGCGGACCTTTTCGAGTTTTTGGAGCGAATTTGTCCAGTAAATGTCCGCTGAGCAGACATACTGTCTGCTAAGCAAACCTTTTCGGGTTTTCCAGCTTTCCAAATCTACTCATGTTCGTTTAAAGGGACATCATGTCCACCGGGCGGATATACATTGGGCATCTACAAAAATGCGCAATTTTCCTTTAGCCGGCAAAATCTCTCATCAGATTCTTCAAGGAAGTTGTAGAACTCGGAATCCTCTTTGAAAGCGTACTTGAATGACCGTAATCTGACATCTACAACAAAAGTAATGCCTCTTGCTCCAAAATCTATCCATTTGCACATATTAAGCAATAAAGTTGAATTGTGTGAGAACTAACCAAATAAAGCTCCACATTCACCTAGAGATAAGTCAAATTAGTTTCAACTTATCCCAAAATCATATATGAATAATTTGACTTATCAAGCTGCATGATCTTTTCCAATGGCTTAAGGACTTCTCGAACCTCAAACGTTATAAGAAGAGACCACAACTTATTCAACCATTTCTATCTTGGATAAAATTTAATCAGAGACACGTGAAACAGTTACTTAAGGTTCGAAATGATAGGTGCAGAAGTGAAGAATGTGTGAGAATCAAAGAAAAGACGAACCAAAATGGAAGAGATTAAAACTTAGCTTGGGCACAATTCAAATGTAAGAACAAATTGATTATCTTACATGAAATGAAAGTACAAGAGAAACACTTAGGCTATAACTTCTTTATGGAATCAAGGGGTTGTCACCAATTTGAATCAGCTTCAAGGATTTTACCGAGATTGAATGAGGGGCCTGTTGGTTCATATGTGGAATGGTAATAAGAATAAGAATGAATATAGTAAAAAATAAGAATGAACATAATTATTATAATTATGACGATGGTTAAGAGGAATGAATGATTACTACTACTATTAATAGTAGTTGGTTTGTTAAAAATATTGAGAAATAAAATTTTGTTAAAATTTATTTTAAATTAAAATTTAATATATTTTAATTAATTATATTTAATTAATAAAAAGGAGAAAAAATATAATTAATTATTTCAGGCCCTCCACTATGTCATTCAAGGTTAGTGCAACTTATTATACGACTGATATATGCTTACATCACATGAGATTGACGATTCTACTTTGAATGTATTTTGTTCCTATTGGTGATTACTCGTAAACCATACACATCCCAGGATCCCAAAGACTTATGTCGGAAGAACATCTATAATTAGGCTTAATATTACTTATTGTATCCTTGGAAACCAGGATCCAAACCTGAAAATTAGACCACCATTTGCTCGTCCATTTAGCTAGGTATGGACACCATTTCGTCTTTACTGATTATGTGTGGAAATTTGTTAGCCTTCAATAATTATAAGTGACGTAAAAGAACACCTAATAATTAATTATAGCATGCTTGTTTTCATGCTCATCATAGCGTAGTATTGGACTGTAGATATCTACAGGAAACCTTTGTCGCAGGACAGGCTTCGGGTCCTGCCTGAACTTTATCGCTCCCATCTCTTAAATTTTCTTACTTGTAACGTGCTGGGTGACATCACTTTCATGTTTTAAGCTTTCATGTACTAGGAATGGCAGCTGTCAAATTTGGAAACTTCGGATCTAATCCAAAGCACGATCGAACTTAGAAATTTTGATTTGATTTGGACCTAAATAGTCTTTAATTAGCTCGATCAGCCAAATCAAACTCAATTGGCTTGAGTTAGATTCAAAATTTCATTTCTTTTAGAGAAATATTAAATAGTTCAACACTCATTTAGGGTAATCAAATCCAAAAATTTGAACCCTTTAAAAAATTATTAAATATTCAAAAGTCTAATAAAGATAAGTTTCTAAAAACTCAATCCCTTAGGATTTGTGATTGAGGCTAAGATTCTAATGCTTTATTTATATAATTACTTTCCTCCTCTTTATTAAGTTGTATTGAAAATAAAAAGACACGAAGAAGAAATGTGATTCTATAAATAAAATATTTACGTCTTTGCATCAATTACAAAACTTCCAAAACTTGAACTTTTTGGATTAACTCTTTTTAATAGAATTTTAGATTTTCTGACTTAATTATAATTTATTATTAAAGACATGAAGTAATTTTTTTAAATTAAAATGACATTATTTTGAATATAATTAAGGTTCGAGTTTTAAGCTAAATTGAACAATGTAACTTAAATTTAAACCTAATTTTAAGTTTAAAAATTTTTATAAATCAAATTCAAAATCTACCCTAAAATTTGATCAACTTGAACTAAATTTATTAACTTCAGGTTAAACTGAGTTGGACCAAGTTAGGTCGAACTGTTTTGCATCCCTAGATGTCACACAACGAGACCATATCAATGTTATTGGACCTCTTACATATTGTTATCCAATAATTATATATGACCACTTGAATTTTATTAAAAATAATATACTTAATAAATTTTAAGTAATTAGAAATCTCATAAATAAATCTCTTGGATTCAATTTTATGGGAAAAAGCATGTCTAAAATTCTTTTAAGTTTTCATATTTCTATTACAAAGCCTTCAGCTGAAATAATAAGTAACAAGATAATATAGATTAGATAGGATAAAAATAATTGATAAGTGAAAATAAATACTATCTTACAATTTTTATATGCACAAATCTTCACCATTTCTACCTATTTGACGCAAAGGTGCTAACTAAAGCCTTATATTTATCCAGAATAAGCATCATATATGATTTATACGTAATCGAATACTCCCTCCGATTCATAATAAGTGTCGTTTTAGAGGAATGCACACTTATTAAAAATGTTAATGAAATGTCTGATATACCCTTATTAATTACATGTTAAAGTGCCTTGAAAATATAATCTGTGTAATTAAGATGTGAGAGAAATTAAATGTTAATTTTGGAAGTAAAATTATAAACATGTATACAAAGTTAAGAATGACGCTTATTTTGAATAATTAAAATGTATCTAAAATGACACTTATTATGAATCGGAGAGAGTAATATTTACCACATTGTATTGGTTTTGACCAACTGAATGGTATTTCTTTTGTTTTAGTACCATGTATAAGTCTCGACCAACTGCCACATCACATGCATCTCTCAACAAATGTAATACACCACACTCACATAATTTTAAAGCATGTTATATCAATTACCGTACAAATCAACTACACTTTGAAAGCAATAACATTATAATTAGAAACATACATATTAATGAAGGCACACTTTAAAATACACTTCCCTCTGACGGAAATAATTATATAATTAATTGCTCGATTCATATGTATTAATATATGAGAAAAACTACGATTGTATTAATTTAATTAAAAAACACAATTTTCTTTGTCATTATATAATTCTTCCTAAAATTAAAATAATTGGATCATGCAAAATAGTAATTAAACATCCCAATTTAACATAGACTCCACTAGTTAATTAACTTGGAAAAACTTTAATTAAGATACACTACTTGTTACAGTATGAAATATATAAACTTGTGAATTCATTCTTATTCCAAATTTTAATACTCTACTTAGGTCTCTCTTATAATCATTAATATTTATAACTTGAAATTCACTTAAATCACTTTTTCCGATTATTTTCTCTTGAAATCATATCTCTAACTCTCATGTACAGTTTTCTTTTAGTTTCTCTGGTTACTCTCTTTTGTTTTTGTAAAAGACGACGGATGAAGTCATCAAAAATCGCTGTCTAAAATGAAAAATCATGAACATCACCTAGACAATAGTAGGATTTGACTAAATAATATCAACATTTGATGTCTTTTTAAGAAATTATTTTTAATTTTTCATAATTTACTTGAATCAAATAGATTTGATATTCTTATAAAAAATTATGACTAATATATTTTGTCTGAAGTTATAAAAAAATTGAATCCACAAGCATTTTACCAAATACTCCTATTCAAATTTGATTTCAATAGCTCATATATTTTTATAAAATATTGATATTTCTCCTAATTTTATAATTTTTAAATAATTTTAATTCAATTTTCTTTTCAAAAATTAAGTTTAAAATATCAATTTTAATTTTAACTACACGTTAAATGAAAAAGAACAAAGAAAACAACAAAAAGAATAGAGAGAACGATTCACTAGATTACTGAATATCATTTGAAAATAATGTACAACCAAGTTACAAAATATATACAACTTTTAGAGTCCTAAAGAACTTAAAGACCAATGTAAAGTGTACTACCAAAATAAGAAGATATGTAAATATACAAGATATATACACCAAATCACAATACTCCCCTTTAAGTTGGCGCGTGCATGTCGTGAATGCCCAACTTGCCCAACAAGAACAAGAATTGCGAACGTCCAAGCGCCTTGTGATCGCATATGTGTAGTAACAATAGTGCCCACTTATACTTGCTCCTGGACGAAATGACAATTAATCTCAATATGTTTGGTGCACTCGTGAAACACTGGGTTAGTCGCTATGCGTATCGCAAACTGACTGTCACAGAAAAGATTCATGGGCTCAGAATGAACAATGTCCAAAGAAGCCAAAAAGGATTTTAACCAAAGCAATTTGCTCATAGCCGCATCCATGGCTCGATACTCAGCTTCTGCGGAGGAGTGAGATATTGTGTTTTGTTTCTTAATTGACACGGAGTTCTAGTGATGTTTTAGTACTAGTGGTATTTTAGTAGTTTTAATTGTTTTATTAGTAAAAGACTGTTTTATCCTTAGTTTTTCATCTATTAGAGTTTATATTATCTTTTGTAGTCACTTGGCGACAACTTTTGTCAGTTGGAAAACATTATTTCAGATTTCTATTGAATTTTCTTTAGTTCTTCAAAGGGTTTCGTACAACCTTTAAAAAATCGAAGGCTATACACTAAGTCAGGTGGTATCAGAGCAAGGATGTCTACTGGGAGCGATATCAACGGTCTTTGTGACGGTGTTCAGGAGGCTAGGGATCCTTTTTTAAGAAGACGAAACATTGCAACATTTGGAGTAATGTCTGGAGCAATAGATAGAACACAGATTCCTGCGTTTCGAGGAGCATCTTAAAGAGATTGTGGAACGTCTGGATGCTTTAAGAATTGATACACACAGGAGGAAGGATAACCGTAGAAGACCAGGGGTGGAGATGGCTCGTGGTGAACCTATGGGTAGAATTATGCCTGCGAGGAGACAACTAATTTATGAGGAGGATTCGGAGGAAGAAGATTACTATGAACCAAATAGACTTGGGCGTTTTCAACAACACGATGGGCGTAGGAGGAGAGACTCCTATGGTGGATTTGAAGATAGAGACGCTGAGGATCATAGACTGAAGGTGGATATCCCCAATTTTAATGGTAGTTTGGGTATTGAAGATTTTTTAGACTGGCTTGCAGAAATTAACAGATTCTTCGAATATCTGGAGATTGTACCAGAGAAAAGAGTTCAGATTGTGGCTTGTAGACTAAAGGGGGGAGCTTCGGCATGGTAGGAAAGGATTCAGTCATAGAGGGAGCATGAAGGGAAGGGACCGGTGCGTACATGGTATAGAATGAAGTTTATGTTGAAGCAAGAATTCTTACCACTAGATTACGAGCAGATTCTATTCCAACAATATCAACGGTACAGTCAGGGAGGATGGGCACCGCACAAGTATAATGCAGAGTTCATGAGGTTGGCGAAGAGAAACAACCTTCTAGAATCTGAAGGACAACAGGTTGCTCGATATTTGGAAGGGTTGAGACCTGCGCTTCGGGACAGAATAGGAGTACAGGTTATTCGCACGCTGTCGAAAGCAAAGAACATGGCCTTAAAGGCAGAGATAATGCAACAAAAGCGTAGTAGAAGGAATGTAGAGAGCGATAGGACTCCAACATCTAGTAATAAATACAAAGCTGTGCAGGAGCATACTCCTCGTATTCATGAGATGCGGAGTGTTGAGGATAAAGTTATGGGAAAAAAGGCATATGGTTGAGGCGCGAGATAAGGAGATGAAGAGATTTGAGAACCCCTATGCTGAACCAACTATGAGGAAGTGCTTCAAGTGTAGTCAACCTAGACACAGATCTAATGAGTGTCCTTTGAGGAAGACGGTTAACTTTGTAGAGAGGGACGAAGATGACGAGGGAATCGCTTGCGAAGCAGATGGAGATGAGGATGATGAGTATGAAGTTGACGAAGGTTCGACATATATGATGAGCAAACTGATGTTAGCACCTAAGAAGGAAGACCGAACCCAAAGGAATCAACTATTCTGCACGAGATGTACCATTCATGATAGGGTGTTTGGAGTTAACATTGATAGTGGAAGCTACAAGAACACTATTGGAAAGGGGGCAACGAAGAGGTTAGGATTACTAGTGGAAAAACATCCTAATCCTTATACCTTGGGGTGGATTATAGTAGACAAGATAGAAGTCACAGAGAGGTGTAGAGTTTCATTCTCCATTGCCAGGTATAAAGAAAAAGTATATTGTGATGTTGTTGACATAGATGTTTGTCAATTGTTGTTTGGGAGACCGTGGTAGTTTGATGTGGATGCTCAGCATTCGGGAAGGAGCAACCAATATTAATTGGAGAAGGATGGGGTCAAGTACACACTCCTACCACTTAAAACCAAGACTTTAACCTCTAAGGTAATGCTTTCTTGTCTATAGCTAAGAGGATCAAAGTGGAGATCAAGGAAACACAACAAGTACATGCGTTAGTGGTCAAACAGGTGTTGACGAGTGAGGCAGAGTTTCAAGTAACGGAGTACCCAGAGATAATGTGACCCCTACTACAAGAGTTCAAGGAGTTGATGCCAAATGATATCCCGGATGGGTTACCCCCTATGAGGGATATCCAACACCATATAAACCTCATTCCCTGATCCAATTTACTGAATTTGCCTCATTATCAAATGAAACCAAAGGAAAGTGAGATTTTAAAGGAGAAGGTGGAGGAGTTATTAAGAAAGGGGCTTATACAAGATAGTATGAGTCCTTGCGCAATTCCGGCATTATTAACTCCAAAGAAGGATGGAAGTTGGTGGATATGTCTTGACAGTAGAGTCATTAATCGGATTACAGTGGGGTACAAATTTTCTATACCGCAGTTGGATGACATGTTGGATCACTTATATGGTGCGACGGTATTTTTGAAGATTTATCTGAAGAATGGGTATCACCAGATTCGCATAAGGCCAGGTGACGAATGGAAGACAACCTTCAAAACAAAAGAGGGCCTATATGAATGGTTGGTGTTGCGTCCCGTTTTCGGAACCCAACCTATCGATCAACGAATCATATCATATGATCATACCTTAACTAACATCGCTTCAATTTTTAACCCTTTATTTTCTTTTCAATCACTTATATTCTTTTTACACATCATTCAAAGTCGTTTCAATTTCCCATTCTGAAATCATGTATTCCATAACTTCAATTCATTTATTTCTTCAAATTCTAATCATAACCATCAATTCATTTTTTCTTTTCCTCATATGCGAATCATAATCACCAATTTAACCAAAACTTATTTTTCCTTTGCCATCAAGACGCACACATATCTATGTCTATCACCAATTCAAGCCATAAACAAAAGCACTTCAATATATCCAATCCATCCATGCAACTCCTCGGACCTCCTGTCCGGAATCCCAGCATAAACAAACACAACCAATCATCATCATAATCCAGTCGCATTCATATCCATACACAAAATCCATAACTCAGTATTCACATTCCAAAATAAATGCATTACAAACTTTAATGACACTTTCAAGCCACAATACAACCTCAATCTAAGAATCCGAATCCAAATACAAAGATATAAAACCCCCAAAAAATCAACATATGCATAACCAAACAAAACCTCTACTTTCTTTCACTCGATCTTCTTCTCATCACCTGTGGATGGAAATGAAAGGGGGTGAGCTTACGCTCAGTGGGTAACAAGTTTATAAACGAAAATAAGCAAAAACCATTGTAAAGTTCAAATTCAA
>JAOQMR010000212.1:5759371-5777912 GCA_027563865.1 Erythroxylum pelleterianum | reverse complement strand
AAATATTAAAACAATTTAAAAGCAATAATTAAGAAATAACAAAAGAATAATAAATAAATAATTAAAATAAAATAAAAGAAAAATTTTTGGGACCCAACAATTGCCATGCTCTCGCAACTGTAACATACAAGAAAACACGAATAGACATAAGCTTGACCACTAGAGCGAAAGTCTCGAGAAAATCTAAGCCTTCAATCTATGTGAAGCCCTTCGCCACTAAGCGTGCCTTGTACCGCTCAACCGTGCCATCAAACTTGTACTTAATTTTGTAGACCCATTTACAATCTATATATCACTTTCCTGGTGGTAAAGTCTCCAATGTCCATGTCTGGTTTGCCTTAAGAGTTGCAATCTCACGGGCCATAACATTTCGTAATTCTGCACTTTTCATTGCCTCCGCATAATTCTTAGGCTCAGTGTTTGAGCTAATCGTCGCCAAGAAAGCCTTATGACCTTAAGAGAAATTATCAAATGTCACATAATGAGCTAGGGGATAAGGAGTACTTGAGGAGTTTTCATGTACTGGGGACTTCGTGGAGGGGGCTCTGGTGCTCGGCCAATTCTCATGAGCCTCAACGGTTATCCTTCACCCTCAATAGATCGATTCTCATTATCATTGAAGCCAGAAGGGCACTCTCACTTAACTCTAGACCGCTAGGCTCGGTCTCCGTCTCAAACTCTCCCCTTATGCCTGATATGCCATTATCTCCTTCGAAGATGTGGCATGCATCCGTAAGGTACTCCTTTGTTGGCTTTTATATTGCCGCAAATAAAAACATATCCTCATGAAAAGAGACATCGCAAGAGTAAAACAATCATAAAGTTTCCAAACCTTCTTACCACGTGGATACCTAACAAAAACACACCGCCTACTTCGAGAAGCAAACTTATCTTTCTATTTCAGAGCTTGATGTGCATAACATAAATATCCAAATACCCAAATATTTTTATAGGATAGTTTCACACTAAACAAAATATCATATGGTGACCTCCTCCTTAATTTAATAGTAGGTGTGTGATTAATGAGATACATGACAGTCAGAATATACTCACCCCAAAAATAAATTGGTAAATTTGCTTGAAAATGCAACGCCTACGCTACCTCAAGGATGTTCCTATGTTTGTGTTCCACTCTCCCATTTTGTTGTGGCGTTTCAACACAACTCGTCTCATGTATGATACCTTGTTTTCTATAAAAATCATGTATGAAGCTAGAATTGAATTATAATCCATTGTCACTCCGTACACGCTTAACCATTCTTCCAAATTGAGTTTCAACAAGTCTACTAAATTCCATGAGATATTAACTAACTTCACTTTTTTCTTTGATTAAATAATTCCAAATTGAACGAATATGGTCATCAACAATAGTAAGAAAATAATGAGCACCACAACTTGACACCTTGCGATAAAGCCCCCATATATCACAATGAATTAGATCAAAACAACTTTCAAAACTTTTATTACTCAACAAAAAAGAAGAACATGTCTGCTTAGCTCTAAAGCATGCATCACAAACATTATTATCCTTAGAACCTAATCTACCAACTTTAGGAATATAAGATAGGTGCTGACTTGCTTGATGTCCAAGACGTCAATTCCAAGTCGTGAACGAGTCCACTCTCTCCATCTTGAAGGTTAAATGAAACCTTGTGGACTTGAAATAGTACCCCATTTAAAGCTCACCCACTCCAGTTGGCATCATCGAGGTTTGATCCTGTTTCACATAAAACTCATTAGTGAACAAAATTTGACAATTTAACCTAGAAATTAACTGACATATGGAAATCAAGTTGCAAGTCAGAGTAGGACAATATAACACATCAGTCAAATTATATTGATGTTCAACTTGACATGACCCTTCATGTCGCAGTCATCTTTGTCTCGTTAGGCAAGATCACTAGTACAAGTGTTGCCTCTCTAACATTATGTATGAGTCCCAAGTTTCTTGTCATATGGTTGGATGCTTCACTATCTAAAATCCAAGTAAATTCACTAAATACCTTACCAGAAAGCTTTTCAGAGTTATCTTGCTCTAATAGCGTTAACAACCTTTGGAATTGATCATTTGACAGACCTGGGATCCCACTACTGCTTTCGGCTTGCCCACTCACAACATGAAAAGCCGAGGCCTGACCTTGGTTACGTCTGATAGTCATGCTAGCTTGGCCTTGCTCATCCCGTTCTCGACCTCGCGGCCTCCATCAGGGAGGGTAGTCGACAACCTTAAAGCACTATGAGACTTCGTGGCCACTCTTATTGCAATGACTGCACTTCTTGTCAGCATTTCCCTTTTGTTTCGACAATCCATACCATTGTTCGGATTTGGGCTTGGTTGTAGTCTGACGTGCCAGAGCAGCAACCTCGATCTAGTCTTCTTGGCCTGTAACAATGGTCCTAAGTCGCTCCTCCCGAATGATTAATGCATAAGCTTTATAGTCATAGGAAAAGAGTCTATGTTTAGAATTTGATAATAGACAGTACCAAACACAATGTCATCTAACCCCATTAGAAACTGGTGTAATTTTTCTTCCTCAAGCTCGTGAATAAATTTGTGCGTTGCTCTGCACATACAGTTCGGAACCTTCGTGAAGCTACCCAGTTTGTCCCACATTCCTTTTAGTTTGTTATAATAAGCCATGACCGTCATGCCTTGTTGTCTGAGTGAAGCAATTTCTCCCTTCAATTCGTGAATTCATGGAGCGCTGCCAACTAAAAAACGGTCTTATAGATCGTCCCAAATTGTTTTAGTGGTCTACTTATATGCAATGCTAGGCTAAATGGATTTGTCAATCGAATTGAAAATCCATGAAATTAGCATTGAGTTGCATGCCTCCCAATTGCTCAGCCGAATCAATTGGCTGGTTTATTCAATGTTCCATTAATAAACCCTAACTTGTTCTTTGCTCTGAAAGCATTCACCATAGCCTTTTCCCACATATCAAAATTATCTCCATTCAACACACATGTTGTGATCATCGCTTCAGAGTTGTCGGAAGGAGACAAATAAAACCGCGAAGACATGTCAAGCACCTTCTTTTACACCGGTACGATAGTGATGATCGAGATTAGCGGTAGATAGAGAGACTTTTTTTTAAAGCCTGCTCTGATACCATAAAAAAGACAGAGAGAACAACAAAAAGAACAGAGAGAACGATTCACTAGATTATTGAATATCGTTCGAAAATAATGTACAACCAAGTTACAAAATATATACAACTCTTAGAGTTCTAAAGAAGGTAAAGATACAACTCTTAGAGTCCTAAAGAATGTAAAGACCTATATAAAGTATACTACCAAAATAAGAAGATACATAAATATACAAAATATATACACCAAATCACAATATTAAACTAGCAAATTATATCACTTCTCACATCTAAAACATACACATTTTTTCAAACTCCAAATTATATTAAGACTTTAGTAGATTAAAGTAAAAAAATAATTTAGCTCAATGATTTATACAATAACATAAAAGGTTATTATTATTGGTATTATTGAGATTTTTGCGTTCCATCGTCAAGATTGATAATGAAGAGGTTGGGAAAGTTTAAATGAGCAGGCGCATGAAATTAACTAGTCCTACGCGGCTTTCTTTTTCCGTGGAACGAGAGTAATCAATTGCAAATGCTGGAGAACGTTCTCACTGGGCCAGTGGAGAACTTGTGAGTGACCCTTCAAATTTCACGGGATTCTCCTTGCTTGCTGTCATATACCTCGAATGTGTAAGCTAGTGGTCCTTACATGATTTGGATACTTGGAAACTCCTGATTCTAGCATAAGAAACTTGCAGTTTCAAACTAACATACCGTATGAGACTGTGCCTCAATATTCTATAGGCTCTCCCTTTCCGGACTCGCGTTGGATCTTCTGCACAGAGGTCAGCACAAAAACTTGTGCTCCCCACACCAATATTTTCCAAGTAGACCTGTCACGGGCGTGAGGTCACAATCTTGTTGCCTTTTCTTGTAGCAGCAATTTGTGACAGAAGATAGACTAACGGTCACTCCAAACATTAAAAAAAGGGGTAACGTATGATCACTAAATAATTGTCAGTTAGCAAGATTGTTACTTAAACAGATAAACAAATGAAACCAGGATAGAACATTGTTTATGGGAAATGAACGTAACGTTACGACCCGGTTAAGTAATAATTTTTCTCTAATCTTCAGACATTTTATACCTATCATGAACTTTATAAAGAGAAGTATGTTTTGTTTTGCAATATACAAAGAATGGTGGTGGTAATTAAACAGTTTGTCTTCAATGTGATGGCCACTATATTGAGCAGTTTACCAAGTATCACCGATACTTGTATCAACAATGTGGATGGAATCCTGCACTCCTAGCTAAATTTACCAGGACAAGGATAAAGCAAAAAGAGAGCTGCTTATCTCTGGAAAAGTACGCATCAAATATTAGTACTATATAGTTCTTGTGGTCCTGCTTTCCAAATGTTGGATACGAGCCAAGTTTTCAAGCTGAAAAGCTATCAGAATTGTCACATAAGTGACGTTGGCAGTGACCCTCTGCTATCTAAACTTTAAAGTACTACAGCACAGACCTATATGTATTGGATGGGGTTCATTATACCGATCTCAGGTCACCAGTTTACCAGCAATCCTTGTCAATGAATGGAATATATAAACGAACAGGAAGGAAAGGAGAGTATAAAATCCTTTCCATCTGGAATGATTCATGATAATATGCCGGCTGCGGTAATTTCACTGGTATTATATAGCAAAAGGGATCATAATTCATGAACTTCTTTGCAAATTATGAGGCAAAAACTTCAACTCAAACAGGATAGGCTATCGCTTATTCCATTTCTGTTTTGAATTACCTGGTATGGGTATCCAACTGGCGATTACATAGTTCTCATTTCCATTCTTAAAGGTAAATTGCAAGAGGAAATGGCGGAAAAATGACATGTGGGTGGCATTTTCACGGAATACAGTTCGGCATGGTTTAACTAACAATTCTTTAATCAAAATCTTGCATGCCACTTCTATTGCTACCCTTCTCGTTATCATAATCTCATGCCCATGCAATTAGCAATCATGATTCAGCTCTTTTATAATATAGCGGAGAGGGGAATTATGTGTGAAAACTGTAAACTCCTCTCAAGCTAGCATTTTAGTTTTACCGAATCTTCAATATGATGGGCTATCAATTGTTTTAACAAAAAATATTCCCCTTTCGGTGCATAAACTGCTAGTTAATTTCAGCAGGTTCCTGAAATTCCTTGTACACTTAGGATCTCTTGCTGCTGTGCTGGTTAAATTAAAAAGCTTCATCATTTTTCAAGGAAGGTTAAAACAGGAAGTGAAATCTTTCTTGGGAATTATTTTGTGGGAAGACTGCTAAATTATCTGGATTTGTTCCCAGTCTCCACAACACAAGGACACCTGTCATTTCTAGGAAAGCGTAACACTAATACTACTGTTTCATAGCTCCTTGTGATAATCCAACTCCAAGGTTCAGTCGGGAAGCTAGGAACAATACTTCAACTGGTCCCCGTGTTCCTGTAATGGATCTCTTTTGGAGACTGTATCCCTCTGTACAAAACTATTTATGTGAATTTGCAGTCCTATTGTGACTATTAAAATCATATCAGAACTAGATCTTTTGTTCTGGGTTAACTTCAAAACGTCAATGCTAAAAAAAAGAAAATGATAAGAAAAGATTGCCATATTTGCATTTGATATTTGATAAGTTAGAAGATTTTACAGGTGAAGGCCAGTCATATTAAACCATATTTGCTCAAATGCCTGCACTATGAGATCATGATAATCTTTCGGATTTAATGAAAGGTAACACGCAAGAAGGTCTTCCAAATCCTTGGATTCCCTGATGTTGTTTTCCACAATCATTTCCATCATGGAGTCCGTGAAGTCCCTCTGTGGATCAACCGAGGCCTTGACTACTGCAAAGCTCTCCAAGAGGGACTTCTTTCTTGATGATGATACACTTTTTCTGGCACAAGCCTGAACTTTCCTGTTTGAAATCTTTGGAGAATTGGCTCGAAGTCTTATCCCAGCATAGTTTGAAGAGACCTTTCTTATGGGATGATGATTAATATTTTGCTCTATACGCGTCCTAATGCTTTCCTCCTTGACAAACTTTACAGAGGGAGACCTGTTTGCTTTTGACTCTTCTATTTTGGATGAGCTATTCCTAAACTTTGTGGCTTCAACTGTCTTGTCACTGCGTTTTGTTGGCTTAGTCACTATACGAGGAAGCTCCAGCTCAGAAATCATGGTGTCATAAACATCAACCCTCTTTATATCTGATAGACAGCACTCATCCTTCACGTCAATAATGATATCTGTTGTTGAAGAACTAAACTTGCAATTGCGAGAGCTAGACCATGACCCTACCTGACCATCAAATGAACAAGGAACACAAAAGCCATCATCTTCTTCAGATTCAGATAGGAGAGATTCATGGTAGTAAGTCTCAGGAGGGCTCTCAAGTGACGAGCCAGAGCAGCGGCCTACCGAACTATCTGGAACAGACCCTTTCCACACAGAGTTAAGAGCAGCATGACAGCTACAACCAGAAGTGAGTGAAGTGGAGACTGGTTTGGGAGAGGGTCTGTAGATGGTTTTCCTTTGGATTCTTTTCCTTGAGGATGTTCTTGGCTGCTCAGGGATATGAGTATCTGATACTTTCAGTTTTACCCCAGAATTGTGACACCTATCAACTCTGCTACTGCTAGGTGTTGCATTGAAGTAATATGAGTATCTTTGCTGGGCAACATTTGATTTTCGTGATGTAGTTGTTGAAGAAAGTTTTGTCTTGGAAGGCTGAGAGGTATATTGCTTTCTGCTCCTGCTCATGTCCTTAAGCTTGTAAAACCAGGCATTTGGTATCATATCTGACAATCTAAATCTGTAATTTCCCATCTAGTATGCGAGTCCTCTGGACTTGTGTTACTGGAACACCCTTTCAAGTTCACTCTTCTGTCTAAGCTGATTTCTGCTAGCCTCTCCCTTGATATTAAAAGGTGGCCAACCTATAAATAGAGGTACATATATATATTGAAAAACAAAGAGGCTATGATCACTGAAAAAAGAAGAGAACCACCAGAAGTTTTGCTAAGAATATTTACGTTTTTGTGCTAAGCAATCACCAACTGTTTACGCATAAACCAAATCTTAAATGTGGGAAATGACAGGTCCTCTAATGGCTTGAAGAGATTGGACTACTAACTGCACTGCTTGTGCTGTTTTTAATTTTTAAGCATATTAGGTGGCTAGTGGCCAATCAATTGCTGCAACTTGAAGGTTTAGCTAAAGTGAATTTGATGATGATGATGGTTGGGTTTTGGCAACAATTAAGGTCCCATATGTCTACTTACGTGTTGTAGATGTCCCCATCATTTCATGCTTCACAAATGATGATATTCCCTTCCCTGTCCTTTTTTATCAGTTTAATCTCCAAATGACCCCACCTGCCTGGTGTGGACTTTCAGTTACTGATCCTCAAAGCAAAAGATAAAAATCCTACCAAAGAAAAAGGAGGAAGGACAGTTGGCGCCTGCCCTAAATTGCCTGTAAAGGTCTACCTGTTGATCTTAAGTAGAACAAGTGAATGGCTCTGGCTGTAGAGTCAGATCACATCACATGCTCTTCAACTTGTTAATGACCAAGTCTACTACTGGACTCCTAACGTTGGCTAACCTTAGCCGAAATAAGAAGCAACTGCTATGAATCAACTATTGTATAACTATTTCTCATCGAAGAAATTAAATAACAATTTGGTAGAGAATAGATTTAAACTTGTTATATAAGTATCATCTAGTACCATATCCTTTAACTTATCATTGTCAGGATTCAACTAACTGATAGGGATGTTGGTTCTCAGGGACACGAAATAAAACAGTTCTCGCAAGAAACTTACGTATCACCATTGACGCTGACATTCCATTTCTTATTTCGATAATTAAATCCGCTCTTTCCTTATTCTTATTGCTATCATGTTTTATCACAAGAATACAGTATGTTGGATAAATCCAGAGGGTAAAATAGAATATCAAAGTATAGAAGTATTCTGTACTTTTACCTCTGCTTGGAACTTTGAACTATTGCTTTGGACTCAAAAGGTTGAACCCCCACCCTAGGCGCTCCCACACTCCTGCCTGACAATGTGTGAGGGACGTAAATCACGATCTGATCTTAGCCAGCTTCTCGGAAAGGCGACCCAGTGTTCGGTGCGCACAAGGAATCACCACATTGGATGAACTCCCACATTGCCACTAACGAGACTCGAACCTGAGACTTTGAACTCACTTTCCTTCCCAATGATCAACTGGGCTACCCGCGCTAACTATTGCTAATATTATGCAACAAGGGTAAAAGGGCAGAAGGCTTCGTGCTTAGATTGAGCCCATATATGATCTATTAACGGTCACGTAATGCATAATTCATGAAGTCACAATCCCTAACTAAATCTAGGTCGAGTTTCAAAGCTTAAATGTCAGAATGAGTTGAGTTTTAGGAGGACAAACTTTAGTATTCAACACAATTCGGGCCATTAGATACCCATAACCCGCAAGAAGAAGAAAAAGATTGCAAGTAAATATTGCACTTTTAAGCTTTTTGAATTATTTAAAAGAGAAACCTTGATACATATCGCCCTGAAACAACGGTATCTATATATTCACTTATACATGTAAAACCATGTCGGCTTAAACATTTACGGCCTGTTTGTTTTTATTTATATTTTTTATATAAATTCGGTGAAAATTTTGTTTATTTGACGTTTTGATTTTGATTTCTTCCCGTTTTTAATTTAAACATAAGAAACAGATTTTTTTCACAATCTAATTTACTAGTAAGTAAATATATATTATTTAATTTATTAGTTTATAATAATTATGAATAATTTAATTTAATATTATATATTTAATTAATAAAAATAATTATTAAAAATAATTATGAATAACTTAATTTTACTTAATGAGTAAATTTTAATAATTATCAATAAATATAATCATTAATAAGTATAATTAAATTTAAATTTTTTTCCAAAATATATAAATTTTAAATAAAATTTGATTTAATAATTAAATATATTTAAAATAAATATTAATTTATAAATAATAAATTAGTATTTAAATTATTTATTTTATAAATAACAATTTTATTAATAATTTTTAATAAATATTATATAAAAAATTTAAATAAATTTATTTAATTAAAAATAATTTATCTTTAAGTTTTATCTAATATATAATTATTATAGGTGATAAAAGCATAGCTGACATTAACAAGCAAACATATTTTTGTTTTTATTTGGAAGAAAAATAGAAACTAAAATAAATGAAAACTAAAAACTAAAAATTATAACAAAAAATAAAAATCAAACCAAACCAAATGGCCTTAAGAAAATTGTTTCACCTCTAGTCAAGATCATTAACAACCTCCTAAAATACATGACTAGCAAAGATTCTGCCAATTTATGACATTATGATGATGATATTGTTGACTTTGTGGCTTATGTACAAATCTTATATTAGAGAAACACAAAATGGGAGAGCCTCCTTAAGCTATAAAAGGAGGGCTCTCCTTCATCTTTGTTAATCATCTCAAGATTGTTTATCTTTTCTTAAAGCAAAAATTCTCTTTCTCTTTGTAATATTTTACTTGTATTATTTCCTTGAAATAAGGAAATATTAATTTAGTATTATTCAAGGAAGTAGGCATAATTGGTCGAATCTTGTTAAATTATGGTGTTTTTTAGTTATCTATTTAATACTTATTGTTGGGTATAGTTGTAGTAAATTATTGTGCTATTAAATTACATGTCTAGAAAAATTCTGTCTAAAGGGATTGAGTTTTAAGTAGGATCATTTGTGATCCCTTCAATCTTTCTTGAGAATTTATTTAGTGTTATTTTTTAATACAATTGTTCACACTCTATTTACCTACGCAATAATGCTTGAGGTGAATTTGATATTATTGGTAGAAATCAACCCCGAGTTTCCACAACAATTGGTATCAAAACTAAGATTTCTTCTTAGTATGCTCTTTGGTTGCAACGTAGTTTGATCTTCCAAATCAGAAAAGATTTCCTTAGGCTTTTGGCATTCCGCATAAACAGCTATATTGAATAGAAATTGTAGTAGAGATGACAAAAGACAAAAAAATTCCATGCCATCCATGTCGACTGCTTCTTCATCGTCCATTCTGGCAAGAACTATAGTGACAAATGCAAGATTTATGATGCAGATTTTTGATGGTACGAGTTATTTTGGCATGTGACAAAGTGAGGTTATAGATGCTCTTTTTTAGCGAGATCTTGACATTGTCATTGAAGAAAAGAAACCAGATGATATTGAGGAGAAAGAATGGAAGACTATAAATCGTTTGACATATGGTACAATTCGATCATATCTTTCTAGAGAGAAAAAGTATGCTTTCTTGAAAGAAACTTCTGCATATAAATTGTGGAATGCGTCGGAGGAAAAATTCTTGAAGAAAAGCAATCATAATAAGCTTCATATGAAGAAGAGACTATTTCGTTTCTCTTATATTCCGGGTACCACTATAAATGATCACATCACCAACTTTAATCAGTTAGTTACTGATTTAATGAATTTGGATGTGACATTTGAAGATGAAGATTTGGCTTTGATGTTGTTGGGATCCTTTTCTAAGAAGTTTGAGTTTCTTGAAACTACTCTACTTCATGGGAAAGTTGATGTGTCTCTTAGTGAAGTTACAGCTACTCTGTACATTTATGAATTGAGAAGGAGGACAAAGGAAGAACATACAAATGGAGCAACAGAAGCTTTGGTGGTTAGAGGTCGTTCGCAGAGCCAGACTAAAGGAAAGAAAAAGAGATCGAAATCGAGGCCCAAATTGAGCAAAGATGAATGTGCCTTTTGTCAGGACAAAGGACAGTGGAAGAAGGATTATCCTAAGCTCAAAAATAAAGGTAAACTTGATAAAGGAAAGGATGTTGCAGATTCAAATATAAGTGAGTGTAATGATGAAGACTCAGATTTTTCACTTATTGTTATATGATCAACTAGCTTTTCTAGTGCATGGCTGCTTGATTTAGGATGCAGTCATCATATATGTTCCAATCGGGATTGGTCCTATGATTTTAGAGAACTAGAAGATGGAATTGTTTACACAGCAATTGACTTCCCTCTTAACACATATGGGATTGGTTCCATTCGTTTGAGGAAACAAGATGGATCAATAAGAAGCTTGACAAATGTTTGTTATATGCCGAGTTTGTCAAAGAATCTCATTTTTGTAAAGGCCTTAGAAGAAAAGGGCCTTAAGGTGGCAGTAATATATAAAGTGATGAAGATCTTCTCTAATGCACTTATGGTATTAAAGGGAGTACGAAAGAATAACAGATTGTACCATTATCTGGGTACTACTGTTATTAGAACAATAGCATCAACAACTTCTAGTGATGAGAAGGAGTTAGAAGCAACCGAGTTATGACATATGCGCTTGAGGCACGTAGGGGAAAAATCCTTAAATCTCTTAGTAAATAAAGGGTTGTTAAAAGGGGTGAAGACTTATAAAATAGATTTTTGTGAGCATTATGTCATAGGGAAGAAGATTCTAGGTATAGAGATAAGTAGAGATATGGAATTAGGGAGACTTTGTTTGACTCAGAAACAATATATGAGAAAGGTACTAAAACATTTTGGCTTGAATGAAAAGTCAAAGCCTATTAGTATTTCGATCAGTCCTCATTTCAAGCTCAATACATCTTTGTCTCCAAAGAATAATGCAAAAAGAGAATACATGTCAAAAGTACCATATGCAAATGTTGTTGGTAACTTAATGTATGTTATAACGTGTACAAGGCCCGGCATTTCACAGGCAGTTGAGGTTATGAGCAGGTATATGCTTGATCCTAGAAAGGAACATTGACAAACTGTGAAATGGATTCTATAGTATATTTTGAATATCATAGATGTTGGTTTGGTATTTCGGCGGCGTAAGCAAGACAATCAATATGTAGTTAGATATTGTGATTCTGACTATGTTGGTGATTTAGACAGCCGTCGATCAACTACTGGCTATATGTTTACTCTTACAAAGGCACCAATCAGTTGGAGGTCTACCTTACAATCAATAATGGCTTTGTCTTCTATAGAGGTAGAATATATGATAGCTATAGAGGTTGCGAAGGAGGCAATTTGGCTTCTCAAGGATTGATTGGTGAATTAGGGGTTCGACAGAAGCATATCAAAGTGAATTGTGATAGTCAGAGTGTTATCCTTTTAACAAAAAAAAAAACAGATTTACCATGTACGGATGAAGCACATCGATGTCCATTATCACTTTATATGAGAGGTTCTAGAAGAAAGTGAAGTAGCAATCCAGAAGATTAAGACCACGGAGAATCCTGTGGATATGTTGACAAAGGTAGTGATTGTGGCTAAGTTCCAACAGTATTTGGACCAAAGTTGCAAATATCGTACTGGTCCTGATACTAGATTAGGTTCTAGTACGGTACTATACTAGCACCAGTCAATACCAGGTACAGTTTTGAGTAATTTTTTAAATTTATAAAATATTTCCTAACTTTTTTAAATTGCAAAATAGTCCATTATCATATTGTACAGTTGTCACATTGTCATATTTTCAGTTTTAAGTTGAAATTTTCAACTTTCTAACTATCTATTCATTGATGTCGTGCATTTCATGCACCAACTTCATAAAAAAATTAAGATAAATCCCATGTAAACAAACCACCACTAAACCAGACATAAACCAAACCACCAATAAGATAAAACAAAATTATGCATCATTTCATTCAACTCCAATCTAGTATCTAACCTAACATAAATCACAAATCCAATTCACAATTTAATTCCAAGTTTCAACCCAACACATTCACAATCACAAATGCAATTAAACAGAAAAAAAAATTAATTGAAAACACACCCAAAAAAATTCAAAATATATTTGCTTCGAGTTTTTGAGTTGGGTCAGGCTTAGACCTGGATCTATTCTAGATCTGACGATTACGAATACGTGGAGGAAAGTGGTCGGTGGCTTGAAGGAGGACAGTGGCATGAATGAGGTTTGATGGTGGCATTGTTGGGGCCCAGGTCCTCGGTACTTATTACGAGACGATCAGGTAAAGGTCATGTGGGAGGGAGGCTGCAAGCTTCAAATTGTAAAGAGAAGAACAACGTCAGTGCTGGTAGACTTTGCCACGGCAAAGTAAATGTTTTTCCGTGGCGAAACTAGAGGATATTTCAAAGGACCTTTCGGAAAAAGTTTGTCGCAACAAAATTACACGACCAAGCAAAAGCACCTTTCGGGAAAAATGCACCGTGATGAAAGTCTGGCTTCGCCGCGGCGAAGTTACAAGATTAAGCAAAAACACCTCTCGCGAAAGGTTCTCCACGGCCAAGTCATTCCTTTGCCACAGTGAAGCCTTTAATTCAACAACCCAGACCTGAACATCCAACAACATACAATTCTATTTCCAACAATAATTTGTACATACAATTCCACAACCATTAACCCTGAACGAAAAAAGATAAATATGAACTTGTACAAAAGAAACTTCTTCGGCTCTTAATCTCAATACTAAAACAAAACGGAGTTTGAGCATAGCTTTAATTACATATCAACAGCCACATCAATAGCTTTATACAAAATACAAATAGATGCTCATGTTTGATATGCTTATAAAGCTACTCAACAATAAAGTCAGACTAACTTAGTTACAAAAGATAGATATCTTGGAGTTTGGCAAAGCGTTGCAAGAATCAATAACCTTCTCATTATACACCTGAAGAGTGAAAAATAATGAGTTGAGCTGCAAAGCTCAGTGGCTGATATATTTATAGCCAACATATCATGTATATTTAACCATCAAAACATAACACTTAATTATGTATCATACTTGACAAATCAAAGATGAAATGCACAATCATAATGGCTTGAGAGTCTTATGGATCGAAATGGAGAAACCAAAGTTTACACCATAAACTAAATGAGTCTGTTTCTTAGGAGCTCATGTGCCACAAGCAGGCAGCCAGGAGAAGGCTTTAAGTTAACATACACGTGACGAACGAAATGGTATCTTTCTTGCCCATACACAAGCAAACTTTTACGCTAAATTCATTTCATCACATGTTCATACTTTCATGCTTCTTATGCATTTTCCTATTTTGATTATCCAAAACATTGTAACATCTTTCAAGGCATAACATGATAAAAATTCTTAGAGCATGCTCCAATAATCACAACAATTTAAGTCAAACAATTTAGCACACATACACAAGCAAGAAAATCAACCCATCTACCGCAATAATTATAAATATATTACCCACCTAATTGCTTGTAAATCTAAGTTCAAGTTTACCTTTCCTCTTGCTCTTGCATATGATTTTCTTGGTTTCCTTCAAACAAACTAATTTCTTTCAAACCAATATTCCAATAAAAATCCATAAAGCTTCAATAATCCATTCAAAATAAATAAAAAATTGAGCTTAGACTTAATCTAATCATAGTTTATCAAGGCTAGAAAAACTAAGACCTAGTTTAAAAATCCAATAAAATCAAAATGGGTTTCTTGGTTCTCTTCTTTCTCCCTTTATTTTTAACACAAAAATCATTTCTATAATTCCTTTTCTACCCAAGCAAGAAGAAAAGATGATGGAGATTACCCAAAACAAGTTGATTCCTCTTCCTTCTTCTTCCTTCTCCTTCTCCACGTTTTTCTTCTTCCTTCTTTCCTAGCTTCCACGTTTTCTCTCTTCTTTCTTTCTTCTTTCCACGTTTCCCCCTTTCTCTCTTATTCAAGACCACTTTTTATTTTGTCTTTCCAAATTTACCGTTCCACATTTAATGTAATGCCTACTTGCTCCTTTAGTCTATTATGCCTATTATACTCTAGCTTAAATTCTAATATTTCTATTTAAAAATTCTAATTTCTATTTATGCTTGCTAAATTAATGAAATAAATTCTATATATATATATAAATTTGGGGTCCAACAGGTGTGGTCCACATGGAGGAGGGCTTAAAATGATGTGGTGGTGACGTGGAGGAAGATGAAAGCCATGTAGTGGTTATGTTGTTACCGGAGAGGGAGAATCGGTCTCCAGAGACGAAGAGGAGAATAAGAGAGAGAGAGAGATAATGAAGATTGTGAGAGAGAATGGAGGAGAGTGGAGAGTGTGTAAGTCTGTGTGAGAGAGAAAGTGAGAACTAAAAAATCAAAAGGTAGCAGATGAGGGTCGGGGGTTGGATAGGCAAAACATTTTTAATTTTTGCTAAATAGTCCCTACATTTTCTAAAACTTATGATACTGGCTAATATACGATCGGTATTTTGAATATTAATTGGTACCACATGAAAACTCTGGTATCGGCCGGTACCAATCGCTGGTACCATTAACATTGATACTGTTTTGTTTTTCAACCGGTACTGGCCAGTACAGAACGGTATTCAAAACTCTGGTTTGGACTTGATCAATATTACTAAAAATTGAAGATGGACACTTTGAAGTGCATTTGAAGACACTACTAAAGATTAGCTTTTTTAGAGATTTGAAGATATGCCAATGTAGAAAATTGTTGACTTTGTGGCATATGTACAAATCTTATATTGGAGAAACACAAAATGGGATAATCTCCTTAAGTTATAAAAGAGGGGCTCCTTCATCTTTGTAATATTTCACTTGTATTATTTTCTTGAAATAGTGAAATATTAATTTAGTATTGTCCAAGAAAGTAGGCATAATTGGTCGAATCTTGTTAAATTATGATGTTCTTTATTTTTCTATTTATTAGCTATTGTTGAGTATAGTTGTAGTGAATTATTGTACTATTAAATTACATATCTAGAAAATTCTAAAGAGATTGGGTTTTAAGTGGGATCATTATGACCCCTCCAGTCTTTCATGAGAATTTACCTAGTGTGATTTTTTAGTATAATCATTCACATTTTATTCACCTAGGCAATAGTACTTGAAGTGAATTTGTTATTATTTGTAGAAATCAACTAGAGTTTTCGCAATAGATATATGTTTATGTATATATATATACCTCTTAGCTAACATACATTTACACGAATCATTAGTGTAACCTACATCTTAAAAGCATAACAACTACTCTAATTTGTCTCCTCCAAGTAAATGTAAGAAACTTAAAAAAATTGTTATGTTAGAATTTCTTATAACACTCTAATAATTGGAAATGAACGTATTAGTTGCCTTCAGATCCAAGCTTTTAAACCTCTGCAAAAGACAATTTCTAGCCTTCAAATTGAAGCTTAGAAAATAGGTGTTCTTAATGTCTTTTAGTTCCTGTACTCACTGCAGCAGGCCTCAATATGCTTTACCGAGGAATCGAATTTTTATCACTTCTCTCTTAGTTTTGTGACGGCCTATAAAAATTGATAGACTTGCAAAGGTAGTGAACTCCCCTAAACCTGTGCTCGAAAGACAAGCCTTTGATAAAGCAAACACACGTAAGAGGGAGGTAAATTGTGTGTGAAAAAAAAATTGCAAGTTACTTTTAGTTCAAAAGGAAATGATAGGAGCCTATTAAACGACAAGAGCCTGCTAAAAAAAAGTTATGTTAAAAACAAATTTAAAAAAGAAGGCGCCTGTTAAAACTGAAAAAAAAAATCTTGCAAGTTGAAAACAGAAGGAGCCTGTTATAAAGTAAAGGAGCCTCTTGCTGAATAAACACACGCACAATATAATGCGAAAATTTAATAGTTAAGAAAAGAAAGAGAAGAACACAGTCGATTTATATTAATTCGGTTTACAACCTAAGCCTACGTCCAGTCCTCAAGTAAGTACCCAACTTGAGTGTTTCACTATAAAACCAAGTAGTAATTTGATGAGCCTCTAAGCTTACGAGTACATATTTTTTAAGGTTCTCCAACTTTCCACACTCGAAGTGTATAACAAGCTTGTAAAAGCTCATAGAAGAATAAAATGTAAAATCAAAAGTAAGTTCTCAAATAACAATTTCTCTCTTGATAAAGTGATTTCACTTCCATCGGTAAACGACGACACTTTTTTTGCCGCCTTTCATTCGCGCCTCTTTTACCGACGGTGGTTCCTATTCTGTCGCTATATTCCATCTAGATAATATCCCATCCATCTTTACCGACGGGTATTTTGTCTGTCACAAATTACCATATATTATGACCAGTTCACTGACAGAATGCCATTTTTTGTCAGTAATTATCAATGGTATTGTTTCCGTTGGTAATTTTATGTCGGCAATCGGTAATTTTCTTGTAGTGTATAGTGGTTTTTACCTAATTTTGTCTATACTATTGTGAGAATCTAGGAGACACTAACCGAGCCTCATATTTTTTGATCGAAACATTAGCTTTAGTCTTTACTTTATACACCCAGTTGTATGATATGGGTTATACATCTCTAGGCTTTGGCACCAAGTCTTAAGTCTCACTTTGCTTTAGTGCCAGGATCTCATCCTCCACACTTCTTTGGTTGTCTCCTCAAAGATCTCGAGCTCAACTATGCCTAAGTTGAAACGAACTTAGATATCACTGACGGGTGCATCTTTGGAGGTGGACTCTTACTTGAATCATTATGAGGTGCATTCTCTTTTTGAAAATTTGCTCTCAGCTTGGTTGATTTAGTCTTAAACTCAATTATTCTCTACTTAGGACCAACTCTTCCCTTCTCAGGCTTGGGTGATCATAATCTCCTAATATTTCCTTTAATTTATCCTCCATCTCCCTAGAGTCTAGTGACAAAACCATTTTTAATTACCACCATAAAGAAGCCTCGTCAAATAATGATCAAAGAATTGTCTTTTAAGACAAACTTTATTCCAAATGAAATATTATTACAACTTTTAAATAGACATTTATAGGATAAACCCATATCTGCTTCTAGAAAATTCTAACAGACACGTTGTCACTTTCTACAAATTCTAACTGTTGAAGCTCTAAAACATTGATATATGTTATTTGTCTCTTAAAAACTCTCAACTACTAGATAAAAGTGGAACAATTCAATAACAACAAACATAAAATTTTAGCAACAATGAAAACGGCCAAAGACAAACTTATTATAGGCCATATCAAAAGCTGATATTCCTAATTTTCTATGTGTTTTACTCACAGCTCTCTTCTCTGTACGTTTCTTTCTACACTCAGTGTTCCACTCACTCTCACGCTCATGTAACTAGTGCCCTGATTCCAAAATGATTCTCTTTTAAGGACAACTTTATTCCAAATGAAATACTGTGCAGCCTTTAAATAGGCATTTATAAGATAAACACGTAGCCACTTCCAGAAAATTATAACCGACACATTGCCACTTTCTACAAATTCTAACAGATGAAGCACCAAAACATTCACATCTATTAATTGACCTTATGGACTCTCAACTACTAGATAAAATTGGATCAATTCAATAACAGCAAACACAAAATAAAAATGGTCAAAGATCAAGTCAGGCCACGTTGGAATTATTGTTGAGTTTGGCTCCTTTGTTGTCCCATATTGGTTGGGGACAACAATTGAGGCCAAGCTCTTACCTATATAAGG
>JAOQMR010000212.1:5741914-5759271 GCA_027563865.1 Erythroxylum pelleterianum | reverse complement strand
GGTATTAATCATCATAAGCAAACAACAATATTTGGTGGTGCACTCCTGTATGATGAAACTGCGCAAACATTTCAGTGGCTGTTTGAGACATTTCAGAGAGCAATGTCTGAGAAAACCCCAACCACGATTCTGACTGATCAAGATGCGGCAATGGCAAAGGCATTAGCGTCAACATGGCCAAATACTTACCATCGACTTTGTATTTGGCACATATATCAAAATGCTGCCATACATTTGAGTGGTATATTTGCGAAGTTTAAAGAGTTCGCAAGGGAGTTTAGCACCTGCATCTATGAGTATGAAGAAGAAGACGATTTTTTCGTTGCGTGGGCGCAAATGTTGGAAAAATATGAACTGCAAGATAATGACTGGTTGAAACGTTTGTATGGCCTAAAGGAAAAATGGGCGCTTGTGTATGGGCGAAAAATTTTCTGCGCAGACATGATGACCACGCAACGCAGTGAAAGCATGAACAGTTTGATAAAAAGGTATGTAAGTTACCAGCATAACTTAATACAATTTTTTCATCACTTCCAACGGCTGATTGATGATCGTCGATATGAGGAGTTAAAAGCCGATTTCAGAAGTAATGCGAGCAAGCCAACATTGTCAGCACCGGTGAAAATATTACACCATGCATCAACTGTGTACACGCCAGAAGTCTTTAAATGGTTCCAAGATGAATGGAATCATTGTCATGACTACAGTTTCACGTTGAGCTCGGAGGATGGAATCTTAGAGAAATATATGATTAGTGTTGCCGGGAAGAATTACTCCCAATTGGTCAGCTATGATTTGTGTAATGACGACGTTCATTGTAGTTGTGGGAAGTTCGAGTTTGCTGGCATTTTATGCCAGCATGTGTTGAAGGTGTATAGCTTGAAGAATATATCGACAATCCCTTCCAAGTATATTATGAAAAGATGGACAAGGAAAGCCAAAAGTTGGACGATTGCACAAAGGGAGTCCACTGTCAATGATACCAACATGGATTCGTACGAGCTGCCTACTATCAGGTATAAAGAACTGTGTACATTAAGCATGCGATTGGTCACAAGGGCAGCAGAGCGGAGAGATACGTATCAGGTTGTCAAAGATAATCTCTTCAACATGTTGAAGATGGTTGATGAGACATTGCATGGTGAGGAAATAGTTAATGAAGAGAACCACAGACCACAAGAGGAAGAGTTAAGCCAACGGACACGCTCATATACAGAAAGAAATGTGCTGAATGAAGCTGATGTCAACTGTTCTGACATGGGTGTCATAAGAGGACTGAAAATGAAGAACAAGCCAACAACACGTAAAAGATTGAGGAGTGGACTAGAAAAACATGCAAAGAAGCGGAAGAATACGAAGAAGTGCAAGACGTTAACCAATGTGGCTGATGACACCCCTACCCCCCTTTCCAACACGCAGGTATAACTGCTGGTAACATTGGATTGAAGTGAGTGATATAAATGGAAGGGTTATTATGTTATGTTAATGTCACATAACCGATTGTATTCAGGAATCTGTAGATACGTCCCTTCAAACTGGGATTGGCTGCAGCAGCTGGGGGACTTTATTGCCGCAACATCAGGTTAGAATTTACGTAATGATCATGTTTGCTTGTGTTGGGCTAACTTGTTTTGTATCTAAATTTGATGTCATTGCTGATGAGGGAAACCAAAAGCAGACAACTGGTATCAGTAAGGACCTAATAACTTTGGTGTCCAAACATGACGATCGGCTAGCACAAACGCAGGTTCAAGTTGTCATATTATCTTAGTGGTTGTTTCATGCATTTTAAGGCATGTAATGTTGGCATTACGACACATTTGTTATGACAATCAGGAACTGCAGCATACAAGTGTTGAAATGGTTAACTCAACAAGGTTATACAGTCAGTATCATTCTGTAACAACCCCGCTGGTATAGCTACTCAACTTACTTATTGATTTGGTTGTAATATTGTATGTCTGGAATGTGTTATGAAACTTTGAATCATTTATCATGTTAGGTGAATGATATAGGAAGAAGTCAACATGAAGGTAGTATTGATATCCCACCTGCAATGCGCATGACTGATTTACTGATGGTAATTAGATCTCACGTTTTGTGGTTCATTTCAATTATGTACCATAATTGCATGTATAACTGGATAACAGGTGTTGAAAATGATGTGTGTCAATTGCTACCCATGTATATTGATTGGCAGGCGCAACAAACATTTGGAATTGTTAATATGGCAGATATCAACAATTTAGGAGTTGCTATGTCCATTCACAACTGCCATAGTTGCCTTCGTGACAAAAGATATTGTGTGTGTACTAGATGATTCGCATCACCAAGTAAGTACGACGCACCTTCAATGTGCAAAGGTTTATTATTATGCCAACTACGAAACAAATGTTTATTGAACATGCTCTTATGACATGTGTTGCTTAGCAAAATCTTGCATATGACGAATTGCTCCCTGAAATGAATATCATCATCGTGTCTGATTTATGGGTTGGGGAAAATAACCTCAGTTGTCTGATTTATGATTTGTTGTCTGATTTTATTTTGAGACATGGATTTATGATAGTTACTCTAGCAGGACTTAATGCGTTCATCCTCTTCAACTGTTTTGTTTTTGCACTGATACAGACTGCAGATATCAAATGAAAATAACTTTGATTCCATCCTTATCCATGTGAAGAACACTCGAACAAGTATCAGTTCTTTATCTAACAAACTGGTCATTTGTTAATTTGCAATCCTGTAC
This sequence comes from Erythroxylum pelleterianum, assembly GCA_027563865.1. Classification (NCBI taxonomy): domain Eukaryota; kingdom Viridiplantae; phylum Streptophyta; class Magnoliopsida; order Malpighiales; family Erythroxylaceae; genus Erythroxylum; species Erythroxylum pelleterianum. The sequence continues at coordinate 5,756,522 of JAOQMR010000212.1, read as the reverse complement.
TCCCAAATGTTTTTACTGAAAAACTAGTAAATGTTTCACATTTGCAGCTGAATTGACATATGTGAATCTTCAATTGAACCCTGAACGCTATACTGGAAATACTGGTTCATCAGCGAGAAGGATATGGGATGTTGTGTACTCTACGAATTGTCCCAAATGTGAGTGCTGATCTTCAATTATCTTGTTCATTTTCTATGTTTCGGATATGGGATGTTGTGTACTCTACGAATTCTTATTTGCTGTTTTATGTATTTTTCTTTTTACCGGGAGCATAAACAAATTTGTACTTTTGTGGGTCTTTTTCCGCAAGCAGGTCGATTGTAGTCTTTATATATTCTTGTTCTTGCCACAATTTTCTTCCCTGTCATATTAAACTCTAATGCTTTTGTCTTTTGTTGTATAGGATGCTCTGCGACTGTACCTTATAAACTCTCCTGTTGTGCGAGCTGAAACTTTGCGTTTCAAAAAGGAAGGGGTTTATGGTGTTGTGAGTATTGACTGTCAACTGTTTTATGTACCATTTTGGCATGGTCTTTTTGTGATCTTAACAATGAGCACTAGTGTTTGATTAATGTTTCAACAATCGCATATCATAATCCATTTTTCTTTTTATTCAGGTGAAGGATGTCTTCCTTCCATGGTACAATGCATATAGGTTTGTTGTACAGAATGCAAAGAGACTTGAAGTTGAAGGACTGAAACCATTCACTCCTATTGACTTAGCAACACTTCAAAATTCGTCTAACGTGCTTGATCAGTGGATCAATTCAGCCACACAGAGTCTTGTTCATTTTGTCCGGAAGGAAATGAATGCATACAGACTTTACACGGTTAGTTTTGTATAAAGTCCTTTCGGTGTTGAGTCATCTAGTCATTTAATTTTCTTTTTCTTCTGTGGACTATTATATTAACTTGCTATAGATATGTACATTATCATGCCAGCAATACCTATCAGTATTTTTGCTTTTGGTTTCTCTCTCTTTGCAGGTAGTTCCATACCTCATGAAGTTTCTTGACAACCTTACAAATATATATGTTCGATTAAACCGCAAGAGATTGAAAGGTCGAACTGGGGAAGAAGACTGCTAGACTGCTCTCTCTACTCTTTACAATGTATGACTATAGTAATCTGCTCCTAATGTTGATAGATTGGAAACTCTGTATTCATGATGTTAATTAAATGTGAACATCGTGTTCTGGTTTTTGTGCCAGAACTAGCATTTATGTGCACAGTTCATGTGTTGATGTATCATCCACTTGTCTTTTATGTGTTAAGATAAACTAGATTGTGGTGGACCCAGAGGAAAAGAAATCAAATTAGAAAATATTTTTTCACCAATTAGTAAGCACGGTCAACTTCTTTTATGTGCCAGGGAGTAGGCCTCCTTGTCAAAGATATATAATCTAGTTTTACTTGTTTTAGTTTTATGTTCATCAAAGACTCGCCCCCGCGAGAATGCATTTCTGCAGTCTCGCGCGGGCGACTCTTTTATCGCTTTTTTGTCGCCCTCGCAAGCCACATGACTTCCTGGCTCTCTCGCCCTCGCGAGGGACGCCCTCATTGCCAATTATCCGAATTAATGAATTTCACAATTTTATTATATATAAGATTTATAAGAATAATTACATACACTCCACTCAGAAAAATTAATTATAATTCATTAATATTATAACAATAGTTAAATAGTTATTAATAATAAAGTCATTAATAATTAGCGGAAGATTAGTAATTATAACAAATCTTATTATTAATAATAATAGTAGAAATTAATATGATTAATAAATGTAATATGACTATAATCATCATAATAGTAAAAATAATAATTTAATGATAATACTAATAATAATAGTAGTAATAATAAAACTTCATAAATACATATATATATTATTATGATAAGATTTCGATAATAATGGCAATTAATATAATGAATTAATATAAAAATTATTTGGCATTTAATAATTATTATTATAACAATTATAATAATCATTTTAATAATAATTCTAATCATAATAACAACAACATAATTGTAATTATAATTATAATAAATTGTTTTCATAATAACCATTAAAATTAAGTTCATAATAATAACATAATAATACTATTACTAATAATAATAGCAATAATAACAATAATCATATATTAAGAATAAAAAATAATAATAACAATAAAAATACCATATCAAAAAGTCATAACTATAATAAAAAGACTGCTTATAATAATAGAAATTAATATATTGAATTAATTTACAAATCATTTCGAATATCATAATAATAATAGAAATAATACAAATAAAAATAATAATAAAAATAAAAATAATATACATATATATAATAATACTAATAATATAACAAAATTTAATCTGATTACAAATATCTATATAATAATATTATTATTATTATACTAATAATATAATAATACGACTAATATAACAAAAGTTGATTATACAGGTTATATATCATAAAATTGTGAAATACAGGTTATATTGGAGAAGGCTCAATCGGCTGTAAATACGGCGCCAAATTGTGGGACCCACAGCCTTATACATCAGTTATCCGTTGCCAGTGGATTAGTTACGAAACGACGGCGTTTAAGAAAAAGACAGAGTAGGACATGGTATTTTAAGACAGAGGATCTGTGCTCCTCTAGTGGTACCATAGCTCGAAACCTCAACTCCTCGTACGGTAGCTGATATGCTAAACCGTACTGACATCCAATACATACAACATCATCACGTATCTCTAGCTGGGGAAGACCCTTCAGCATTGACTGCTTCATCGTTACCTTTAATTTGTGATAACTTACATGACATAGGCATGCATGCTATAAATTTGCAGGCTAATTCCTCCTCGTACGATCAACATATGCTTCCTTTACGAGACACGCCAAGACTTAATATAAGAAGACAAGACAATTTATTTTGGTCAGTCTAATACTTTGACCAAACAACACTTTAGCAACTCCCAGAGTCACTCTGGGATGCCTTTTTACTGTTTCTCTCTTTAGCAAAAAAAGATAAAGAAGAGGATTCATGTTTATATAGAAGCTGAAATCAATCATGATCTAGATATATTAAGAGAGTTAGGGAAAGAATATGTTCCTAATGTCTTCTCGATCTTTAACCTAGACTCAGCTTTAAATTTGTTGGTAGCTGAAGGAGATGGAGGAGTAGGAATTTCTGACACGGTGAAGCAACAGAGCCAAGCACAACTAGCAATGACGATAAAGTCAAGAACGTATACCAAGTTACCAACAGACAGCTTTGGGTAAGTTACCAAAAGCCCTCTATTAGATTTTTTTATTTTTAATAGAATTGCTAAGATATAAAAGTTTTGCCACGTAAAAATTTATTTGTCACTTCACTTCAATGCTCTTAATTAAAGGATTAATAGCGTTCAATTATATTATCACCCAGTGATGAAGCCAGGAATTTTGAATAGGAAAATCCAAATAAATGGTCATACTACATTCGCTGAAATATCCATAAATCCTGTCGTGAAATAAATATTATAAAACTTGTCAATATAAAAAGCAGACGTGAAGGAAGAATAAAAAGTCAAGAAAAACAGTCAGACATGTCAGCCTTGCCTTACCTTCTCGTGTCGATCGTTACTTGCCATTGTACAAAGCTGTCATTGAAGATGATCGGACTACCGCTTCTAACTTTTTTAGGGAAGATCCCAATTCAATAACTGTCGATGTCACTGAAAAGCCTATAACTACTTTCTATGTCGCTATTGGTACTAGTCAGTCCTTGAAATTTGTTCAAAACTTTGTGGGGTTAATGTCTAATCACCTCCATGTGAAAGAAAAATTTTAGAACACCCCTTTTTCATACAATCTTTCACAAATCACATTGACAGTAGTAGCGTGACATACTTCAAGAGATGGTCTTATTCAGTTATCAAAAATTTTGATATATATATATATATATAATTTAAATCTTAGGGGGCTCCGTACATCACTGAACTCCAAATAACTCCGTTTATGTTATCGCCGCTTATTATAATTTTATAACTTTGATTAGTATTACAAAATCAATTCAAGTTTAAGATTTTAAATTTATTTTATTTTTTATAAAATTAATTTTAAAGATTTTTAATAAATTACACTATCAACAAAAATTTTGATCCACTAATTATAAAATGTAAATTTGTCGTAAATTTAAGAAACTATTTTTAACATTTAGTTTTATTGATTCTTCAATTTCAATGCCTTGATTTCTTTAAAATGAAGTAACACATTTATTTTTAGTTATTGCCGTAAAAGTTGGACAACTTTAATTAATTTTATCATAAGCATTTATTTTGTTTCAAGTAATATTATATATATGTATGTATTTGTATTTGTGTACGAATATGTATATACATGATGATGGTCTCTTAATTAATCCAGATGGGGTTTCTTAATTTATTTTCTTTCTCTAGTCACTTAGAGTTAGTCAAGTTTATCTTCAATTTTCAACTACTTATAACAAGTTATTGTTTACCCATATCAATTATATTTATTAGTTAATCCTTTCTCATCTTAGATTAAAACAATATGCTTCAATGGTAGAAATGATGGGGTAATTAAATAACTTTTAACTAAAAGAGTTTCATAAGATATTTAACTTATCTTATAAATTTGAGAAGATGTACATGTAGTCGAAATTAAATATCTAAATATGTCCATTCTTCAAGACCTCTGAGTCAATATATATATTGAATGAACTACAATGCAATAACCTTTCGGGCATTGAAAATTCGATGAAGCAAGTAGAACTGAGTCACTGACATAGATTTATGAAAAGCAACTCTAGATCTCCTGTATAATATCATGATCATTTATTGTATTCAATAAATTTCAACTATTTATTTATGTATGGTCTGTATGAAGTCCACGTAGGTCTCACAAAATAAATGGCTAAAATTCAATAAGACAGTAAAACTAGACAGAAGATCTGGTTTTAGTAAAACCGGCAACTCTACACGCATTTGTCTGGAAAGAGGTTAGATTTTAGAACGCCAGCGTTATTAAAAAACTTAAATAATTGAATTGATTCAGTCAGACCGTAACGTGAGCTTCTCTTTCAGACGTCACCCTCACATTTCTCTTATGGCTGTGAACCCTAAGCTGGTGGTGGTGCTAGTTGTGGTGGTGGGGGGGCAGTGGTGAATTTGGTTTCTGAAAACATACATGACAAACAACAAAAGACTCGTCAAAGTATATAGCATCTAATAAGGGAGACAAGGGTCTCTTCTTTTTCGAGGCACATGACTTAGAATTTTACAGTTCTTCAGACGTGAACAAAAGGACAGTGACAAACTTGGTTCGGCTTGCACACGCTTTTCCTTTTCTCCACATCTACATCTATTTACTACTTAACCATATATAAAATGGCTTCATCCTCACGCTTGCAACAGCCAATTCAGTTGGGGAAAACTTTACTTATTCGAGCTGGTAAAATCACATATATAAACTTTTAGTGCTCCATTTCCCTATCCTATCGCAATGCAAACCATATTCCTAAACTATATCTATATATATATAGGCGTGTTCATAAAGCATACTATTCTCGTTTATTGTCCCTCCGGTCTTTTCTTGTACAATTTCAAGCCACAGAAGGAAATTACTTCCAGCATGAGAAAAATGATAACATGGAAAAGAAAAAATGGTTTTTTCTTTGACAAAGGAAAAGAAATAATGTTGATCTTCAATGTTCACAAGGAAAGTTAAAAGACCTTTTCATATCAACTTTTGCTCTAATGCGGCACGGTAAGCATTCCAATTAAGGTCCATATTCAACATTTCTCTGACCAAATGATGATTTTCATGGTAATGACTTGTCTAAGGTTAAGTTCAAGTGCATATCTTTGTATGTCGTGGATCACCTCGAAAGAAAAGGAAGGCTCCATGTAAAGAATTGAAATATCTTTTAAGACCATGTGGAGCAGTTCTTGGAATTGACTGTCGACAAGTATCAACCCCAGACATGCGGGTTCAATTCCTCTGTCTAATTTTATGGTGTTTTATTGTGTCCAGTGAATCTCAACTATTTATTTATGTGAATTCCACATTTATTTATGTAAACCCGCACAAATAAATGACTGAGATTGGAACAACAAAACACTGTAAAAACTGAAAAGAGAATCTTGGTTGCAAACATGCGGCCTGGATATTTTATCTATATGTCCTTGCACTTGGAATGTGGAGAGACTTTCATTCATAATCGACTAAAGACAGTAGCTAGGCAGTGACTCCACATCCTCTCTGCTACAGATAGGGGTCAACTTCAGTCCAAAACGGATAATTAATGCATGTACCCTAATTACTTGCAGAAAACTAAACACTGTACATGCGCCCAGGAGCAAGAATTTAAACTCTCTTATCCAAAGAAGGTCCACGAGAGCATGTTAAGACAGACAAAACGTACCTTTTCCATTCATCAAATTTAAGACCGTGTGAACTCGGGCCTAAACGATTAAGTTAGCTCTTGCAAAGTTAAATTAAACTTCTAATTAGTGCCCTTTGTCCATCATTTTAAGTACCAAATAATGAAATATTCTAAAGAAGGGTAAGTGTTGATTGGTTGTAACGATTTACGTTAACCATCATAATTTCCTAACATGTCAGTCATAAAACAAGATAATGAAATATCTCTCAAAAATTAATAAATTTCAATATTGCGTTGCATCTCTATAAAGTGTAACTTGATGCGTAGCAAGTATTTAATTCATCGACATGCTTATTTTCTGGAAAAACGAATTCAGTCACTTGTGAGATAAAAAGACAGTGGAAAAGGTAAGCTGAACTACAAGCGCAATGAACAGCTTCATGTTCACAGATATAAGAAAAAGATTAAGAATGAAATGGGTAATATATTTGTAAATTTTCCAATGTTTTTGTGGTATAAAAAGGGGAAAAAATAGCTAAAAAGAAGAGAAAAGGTGTGAGATGCTGAATTGTTAAAAAGAAAGAAAAGTAAGGATGGGAATGGTATCGGGAGAAACTGGTAGAGTGGACAGTGTGCGTGTTTTGATGTACTTGTATTATTTCTGGGTTAGGGAAATCGTTGAAAGACGGTGAAGAAAGCCTGTACGAGAATCCTAGATCTAAACATGGTAAAGCTTAGGAACAGACGATACTCATAGATTCAACAATCTTATTCTCTTCCCTTCTCTCTCTCTCTCTCTCTCTCAGAGACCAGCAACTTCTACCACTACTACCTACGACTGCCACTGTCTCTCTTCTTACACCTATCTGCATTCCCGTACTAATACACATCCACTTTGGCCCTTCTCTACCACAACCACCACCACTAACACATTTATCATTTACCAACTTCTAGCTAGACTCCTTAGAGTCATGGGGACGAGAGGAATAAAAAAGAAGGGATGTCCATCTTCTTCTCCTCCTACTAGAGGACTAGCATTGAAAGTTGCGTAGAACGTAGCGGTTGTGCATGATCATTGTTAGTTTAATATAATCGAATTCAACCTTACTCCTGTCAAAAAACAATAGATAAAGAGTGGGCCTTTCTTGTTTAGTAGCTTGAAAACTAGTCTTATTCTGCTAGTGAATTGGTGCTTAATTCTGCGTTCTCCAAAGGGAATTTAACTTTGACCCCTTAGCTTTCCTATTTTCTCGTTCATGGGTTCGAAGACAAACAACAGGTCAAAACTGAGATTCATCAACAAACCTTCTCTTCTTTACTGTGTCTCCATCTTCTTCTTCTTCTTCTTCTCCTTTTGTGCGCTCTTCACCTCCATCACTTCCACAGTCACTTGCATAGGTAAGTATTTAACTATTCTCTCTGCAGAAGTTCCAGCCCTTTTTATGCTCTATTATTAGTCATCTTTCAAACTTCTATTGGGTTTTTTGTTTTCACTCAATCTGGTAAGTGAAGAGAAGGGAGTCGAACTTCAAAGAAAACACTGCACTCATCTCAGTCATCACTGTCTACATTTTTCCTTGTTTTACTATCAAATATTTGCCTTAGGGTCTTTCAAATTTCTGTATACCTGACTTCATTAATTCGTTTTCCATAAAATGCAGACCCCAGATGTTCGTTGTCCGGTAAAGCTGATATCTACTTTCAGGTGAGTTTGGATCTGTTGCGCCTATGGGTCTAGCTAGATTATACCAGATATTAATTCTTAGTTTTAAATCAATAATCTTCATTTTAGACCCATTTTATACTAAATTTGCATCTTGTCCAATGCCTGAAGACAAAAAACATGTGCCTCTGTTTCTTTTACAAATAAAAAATAACACCAAATAACCAAATAAGTACACACTACAGCAACAGTCAAAGATGGAATCGACCGACAATGACTTGTGGCTTGACAGTACCTAGTTAGCTACCATCTAGACTGCAAAGTTTTTATCTTTTCCTTTTCATGTAATAAGGACAATTGATACGTCCATGATTACGTCGAGAACGGTGCTTCCAGAGCCACGCAAAGGGACCCGTTTGCACTGTGAGCGGTGTGATGAATCTAACGTATCCATGGACAACAGGAGCCATGATTAGGCATCAGCTAGCACACAAACCATGGTGGTCCCTTGCCCCCTTAGTTTAGCGTACAACGCTGTCCTTAGCCAAACTGATAATCGAGCATCAACTATTCATCTATTTCGTTTCTCTTTGACGTCTTTTTACTGCTCAGCGCTTTCAGCGGGAGCATGCTTGTGTGCTCTAAAGAATATAATCTACCGCAAAATCTATCCACTTACCTCCTCTTCTCGTGAACCACTTCTTCGTGCGCACGTTAGCACGTGTTGTGTACGTGCTCCATTTACATTTGTGATTTGAATTCACAGGATCTTGAGAGGAGAAAGGATGAGATGACCAAGGAGGCTTCTTTGAAAGTGGCACGGAGGGTTTTAAGTGGACTAGGCTCGTCGCCGCCGCATTGCGCGTCAAAGTGTGGGAAATGCACTCCATGCCAGCCAGTGCACGTGCCGGTGCCACCAGGAACGCCGGTGACGGCGGAGTATTACCCGGAAGCATGGAGGTGCAAGTGTGGCAACAAGTTATATATGCCATGAAAAACTTGACTAAGCCAAGTAACATCCTAGTTAATATTACGTAGTTGGTTTCAACATTATTATATTATCAAACATGTGATCTAATTAACTCTAAGTAGAAGTTTGGTTCCCATGAATCAGAAGATATTTTATGAATTTACCATGGTGAAGGTGAAATGAGAATAGTTTTATGTGTGGGAACTAGAAGTCTACAGAATTAATGTTTTAGTTTTAGTTAAAACTCACCGATTGGAGTACTGCAAAACAGTTGATCTTTTTGTCATTTTGACGTTCATATACATGTTACCTTTAGATGTCATTATCAGTTGGAACAATTTCTTCAGTAGAACCATTCGTTTAAATTTAGTAGTTCTCTTTACATGATCTACTAGTCTCAAAAATCAAATCCTCAGAGGTACTGAGTTAACACTGCATAAGTGAAAACAACTGAATTGCTGCACTCATTAGTTGTTTCCATAGCAACAGTTTCCTTTTTATATATATACAAAGGAGCTCTTTAGTTTATCCCAAAAAAATCGTACATGCATATCTAACAGTTATATTTGGAGTCTAGATTCTCTGTCCAATATTACTTTGTCTTATTCTGTCTCATAAAATTTCAGCCATTTATTTTGCGGGACTCATGCAAATCCTATGCGTGATTCACATAAATAAATGACTGAGATTTATTCTAAGAAAGCACGAATATGGGCTCTTATATTTAATGCTTATTGACTTAATGTACATATTTGATTTCCAATTGATTAACTTAAAACTTGAGATAGGCTTGCCATCGATATTGGGAATTCCAAGACTTCGGCCTCGAGTTGGATCAGTACTTTTCTATGTAAAGTTTGGTTTAATATATTTAGGAAAAAAAGGTCTAAATTGGTCATTTAAGTTAAATGCGAGGTACACAAAAGTTCCATAACTTTTTTCTTTGTGAAAATAATCTTAATTTTTTGAAGAAACTTCCTCTTTTAACCATGACTTCGCCGAGAGAATGAGTTTGTGCAACACTCTATCCTGATAGTGGTGGAATTGTTAGAATCAATAAAAAGAAGGGTAATTTTATTATTTTGCTACCAAAGAAGAATAGTATATTAATAATTCAACATACCCTTAAATAAAACAATGGTAGCTCAATTCTCCAACACATATCTTCCAGCATTTTTTTCTACTGTTCATTTCCTACATCGGCATATGTCTATATCTATACGGTAAATATCAAGCTTTTGTTTCTCTCCAACGTCCATCTCCAACTCTTAATTCAAGGCTAAAAGTTTAAATTGAGATTTAATATTTTTGAGTTTGATCAGTTTAGGTTTTAAACTTGTAATTTACTAAAAAAAAGTCTAAAATTTTACAAGTCTGTTCAATTTAAGACTTTTTTGGATAAAAATTAGGACGTATTTTACATGCGCTAGCTGTTACATGCAGGTTAGTTAGTCTTTAGATGCCACACTAAGAACACATAAGTTATTGCCCAAGCCAAGTGGAATTTAAGAAAAACATTTAATTTCATTTTAATTTTTACTCTTCAACCCTAAATCAACCATTTTTTTGAGCAGGTGTTTTCACTCTCTTTCTTTTCTCTCGATTGTGCCTTCACTCCAATCCCTGCATGCATCATCACTTTACACATATGTCTTCACTCTAATCTCGCTTGTGGCTTCTACGTAGTATGAACTCTCTCTTTTGGCACTGGAGGTGAATGGATGGTTGGGTTTTGGAGATTTGAAACATACATGTGCACTCATTGAAGACCCACGTAGATAATGACTCATACTCCCTTCTAATTTTTGTATATAATTTATGGTGTTTAAATCTTCACTTTATTCCTTTGCCCTTTTTCCTTTTTTATGGAAAGTTTCGTTAACAATGATACATTTAGGTAAATTGCTTTATCTTCTTTAAATGGGTTTGATTATAAGTCTGAATAATGTGTAGATTATAATTGTTTTCATGTGCAATTCTATTATACATTTGTATATAGGATATGATCAAGTTTTCTCTTCCCAATCTACTTGACATTGTATGCGGGGTATAATTTATGTCACTTGGTTTAATTTTGTTGGTGGTTATCTATGTTTTTTTATCTCTATCCGGTGGGTTTAAGATAAAGTATGACATTCATGGGAAAGATGCAGATTCTTAGGAGCAAACAAATTCAGTTCTGTAGACATCATTTAGCTATCACTGGATGCACAATCAACATTACAATATTGTGTTGTAATACTTGAGAATGAGATCAAGTAGTAGTTCTTCAAGATAATGAGGTTGATTAGAGGATTCAGTTTGTTATTTTCTTGGTTGTAATTTTGTGTTGAGTTGAAATTTTTAAAAATTTCATCTTTAGCTGTAGAGGGACGCATTCTAAGCTTGATTTGAGGCATACAAATTGATTTCTTCAGCTTACCCAGTTGAATGAGACTATGATAGAGAGGCTAAATATTTTTTTTTGAAATTAGAGAGGCTAAATATTGTTATTGTAACTTGAAAGCATCTAGATGAACTTTATGGACTGATGAAAATCCAGGAAGAAGATTTTATGGTTGTCGTCTCTTTCCAACAATTTTGGTATATTTTATGTTGTTTTTGCTAAATATGTTCATATATTTCATTAATGAATTGTTTTTTTTCTTTGATGGTAGAGTGAAAATGTTTGTGGGTTTCATGAATGACATGATCAAAGATTTTGTCTAAGAGCAAGAAAAATTACTTTAGAGTTGAAAAATAAAAAGAAGATCATATATCGTCAAAGTAATTATCTATTGAAGGCTGAAGTGGCAGAGTTAAAAGAGAATGCAGTAGATGTTTCGCAAGCTGAAGGGATTTCAGAAAATTTGAAGTTGAAGAATGATTTAATTGCCACGAGTAGTAGTAATGAAACACATTCAACAAAAGTGTTGGAAATTTGTTGCTTATTTAAGCTTGTGTTTAGTAGTTTTGCTTATGTTTGTTAGCCTAAATAATGAAGGCAATATAGGCAATAGTCATATATTTAAAGCCTTACTTGGAAATGGTTTGATATACTAGAACAATGTATAAATGTAATTCACCTAACCTGAAGTTCGAAAGTGAAATTGTTAGATGTTTCAACATCTGCTGTACTCTTAATTTGATGTTCTAACCTAAACATGTTTGAAGTTTTATGTATTAGCCTAATGATGTTTGATGTTTCAACATATGGTAAGGAAGATTAGTAACAAAATAAGATCTTTAATCAATGGAGATGGAGTATTGGTTAGTAGTCAAAAAGAGTTAAAAGAGGTAGCAATTGACTACTCTAAAAAATGTCATCCGTACTTTAGCTCCAATGATTAATGCAACTGCTAAGTTGTTTTATAAGTCATCAATTATTAATGAAGAGGAGATAAAGATGTTTAATAAACCTATAATTCCAATTCTTTGTATTAACAGTATACATGTTCGACCATTCATGAACTTCAATGAAAACAAAAAAACCTAAAAAAAATGTAATTCAAACTGATTAGTTTATGATATACTACATAAAATAGCTATTTGATAATCTGATTTAAATTCAAGACTAAACTACGAAAATAAAGGGACGAAGAATATGATTCTATTGATAACTCACTTCCACTCTTGATTATTTTAGTTCATCATTCTCACCAAGTTTCAAGATAGGGATGAAGCTCGAAAGTTCTTATTTGATGTTCACCTCTATACATACTATAGCATGACACAATTGTCTAATTTCGATTTTAGTTGCATCCAAGCATAAAGGCCTCCCTATAGAGCTAGCAAAAAGGTTCATCCCTATTATAGACTAATATTTTAAAGAGATATCATAGAAGTTAACCCACAATGGCACGTGCTATATGCTCATCTTGCTCATATCCAACCCTAACCTCCATTTCTGCAAGAAGATAGGCATGTTATTTATGTGTCAAGGACCTTGGTTTAAGATTTTGTTCATCTCTTTAATAGAGTTAAATTTGTAGCTGATGTGCTTGCGAAAATGTGTAGTTGTTCTCACACTTCCTTTCAGTTATTGGAAGCGCCTCCTCCTGAGGTTGGTCTTAGTTTGTTAGCGGATAAGTTTGGCGTTCTCTTTGAACGTCAGTAGCTTCCCTTTTTAGGGTCGTGTACTTTTCCTCCTTTCATTTGCATAAAAAAAAAATTGAAGATGAAGCAACCTTAATCATTGATGAATAGATCTTATACTCCCTCATGTCCCTAATTGTTAAAAGCCCATTAGAGTTGTAGACCACCTTCAAGCTCCAACCTTTAATGTTCTAGAAGGCAAGCTATTATCTTCCTTTTCTTAAGTGAGTTGGAGGATAAAAGCTAAGGGGTCGTTTTTTTTTTCCACTTTTGTGTTTATGTTGTTGTTTTTTATTTTTATTTCTTATTATTTCTATTTTTTTAAAAACGAAAACTTGTTTGGTTGAGATTTGCAATATAAAAACTGAAAATAAAAACCTATTTATTTGAGATTTCTAATAAAAAACTGAAAACAAAAATATGTTTAGTTTTTATTATTATTATTATTATTAAGTTATTCTTATTATTATTAATGTTATTTATTTATTTATTATTATTAACAATTTTTAATACGTTATTCTTATTATTATTAATTTTTAATAAGTTATTATTATGATTATGATTATGATTATTATTACTATTATTATGTTATTCTTATTATTAATAATTATTATTAATTATTATTAATTATTATTATTATTATTAATTTTTAATAAGTTATTCTTATTATCATTAATTTATTCTTCTTCTTCTTCTTCTTCTTCTTCTTCTTCGTCTTATTATTATTATTATTATTATTATTATTATTATTCTTATTAATTTTTAATAAGTTATTCTTATTATTCTTATTGTTATTATTATTTATTGTTAATAATAATAATATTAATTATTAATTATTGTTATAAATTTTCTACTTACTATTTTAATATTTTAATTTATTATACCAAATTAATTATCTTATTATTATTATTATTATAAATTTTGTACTTTTATTATTATTATTATTATTAATCGAGATAGAATATAGGGATATGTTGATTTTCTGTCAAAGAAAATATATTGTTAAAATTCAGAAAAACAATGTTTTTTAATTTTTGTAAAACTATTGTAATTTTTTTATTTTCAGAAATAAAAAATTGCAACGGAATAAACTAATTATGTTTTACTTATTTCTTTTTAAAAAATGACAAGAAAAATTAAAAAAAAAACAGCCGTAAGTTTCGGGTTAGGGACACAGTGCCTTACAATTTATTTCCAGGTAAGGGAAGAGTCGCGTCACTTGTCAGCCAAGCAAAGCAATTCTCAAATATCAATTTAATTTTATTGCCAAACCACATAATTAAATTTCGTAAGAAGTGAAACCGTACACTCCACGAGTAATTGTTTCTTTTTTCTTTTGTCTATGATTACAAAATTTCTAATCCTTCCGATTTTAGATGGAAATACTTTTGTTGTCAAAACATGTATTTATAACAAGACTTTTTGCTGTTGCATTTACGTACGCTTATACTGTGTCATACTTGTAATGTAGAGATTAGTTAATTCAAGATATAAATGGATAGTTGTTTGTAGAGCGGGAAGTAACAA
>JAOQMR010000212.1:5715596-5732475 GCA_027563865.1 Erythroxylum pelleterianum | reverse complement strand
TGTGAACTAGTCTGATTTGATTGTACTGTCTTGGGTGGCATCCACATATCCTCCCAGGGGGTATTTGGGTGTTACAGAAAATGTCTATGTCAACCAAAATATGAAGAAATCTTAAAGAGTTTCGCTAGTTTAAGATTGAATATATGAAGGTTAGAAAATGTTAGTTATTTTCTAATACTTTTAAACAAAGTTTGATATACAGTTTAAGAAAAAAAATTATATTATAAAATTTTAACTGAAATTTAAATAAAAATTTTAGAATACTAAAAATAATTTTAAAATTTATTGAATTTAATTTTTAATTGATAATATGATATGATCATCGATTGTTTAATAAAATCTTATGATATGATCGTTGATTGTTTACTAGGCATTTGGTTTGAGCATGAGGTTGACTATAGATATGGGTATAATAGTAGAAGGGGATGGGGATGCGTATGAAAAATAAAAAAGTGATGTTTGATTTATAACTTGGGTTTCTGTATTAATACCAATAATGTTGTTTGGTTTGTTGCATTAATGGGAATGAAAGATAATATAATACCATTTTTACCCTCAATAAAAATGAAAATAATTTGTCGTTCATATGTTTATTGGAGCTTGCGTCTTTACACGAAGGTTAAAAACTGTAAAAAGTGTTTATGTTTCGTTGTTCTTGAAAGACATTAAGAGCTTTACAAAATAAATAAACAAACACCAACGTAGAAGACGATTTGCTATGTGTTTTTTCTTTTTTTTTAAGAGTTAAAATCATATACGAAATTTCAAATTAAATCACAAAACAATTATAAGGGAAAAAAGGAGCAGAATGGTTTTATGATTCTCGTTCAATCTATAACTATATGCACTTTCACATCATCAAACCATATAGCAGATTGGTTATTCTTTTGATGAAATCATAAAACGATAATATATAAAAAAGGGAGCAAACAATGAGATGAAACTAAGTTCTATCCAATTCATTTAACATCAAAATAAAACGAGGGATTTCATAAAACATACCTAGAGGCGCAGAACAAAAAATTCCTTCGTTGATAAGACGTGATAAGGCATGATGAGAGATCGTAAGGAATTGAGAGGTGATAAGGAAGTAAAGAGGATGGTAGGGCAAAAGCTGTGGATAAAAGAGTAAAAAATAAATGTGATAAAAACTTAGATTAGAATGAAAACTCGATACCTACTACCTTTGGTGGGTTTAGTAGATTCCCAAATTTAATGGGATAAATCCATTCCCTTGGAATTGAAAACCTCAAAGCAAACACTGTTTTTACAATTATTTCATTCCTTCATTCCCAAACCCTCAAACCAAACACCCCCTTAATAAAATCTTTGTCTTCAAGGGATCTTATTAATGTCATCTTAATTAGCACTGATGGACTCTATTATTAACACAACCAATAATTAGGTCCAAATCTCTAATTTGTAAATCAATTTCACTTTAAAAATCCTAACATCTTCTCCCTAAATCAATGTATACAATGTCATTATTGGAAGTGAGGCGGAGAAAGTAGTAATGGTTTGACAATAAGATTTTAAAAAAAAGAAAGAATAATGCATGGTTTGGGAAATCCTAAAACTAGTATCAAGTTACAACAAGTAAAGAAGATCACAAGCTATTATAATTAATGAGCAATACAACTAAAAGCTAAGCAACCGAACAACAGCTAGAAAAGCAAGATACAGGAACTATGAATAAGAGGTTAGGTGAATACCCAATTTACTGCAATCCCATAACTCATGGTTAGATGGATATTATGTGCAAGAATAACCTGTTTAATCCTTTGTAAGGATGAGTAAGTACCTGGATAAGTTAAGTAGCGCTTTGAATATGTTGAAGTTTCTCTCCTTCTATAGACTATTAAAATAAGGGTATGTGTTGATTGGACGTAAAGTTTTTAATGGAATGATTTATAATGAAATGAAATGCAAATTAATGTAATATTAGAAAATTGTTGTTTAGGAGCGATAAAATAATTCATAATGTAATATAATAAAATGTTGTTTAAAAGAAGGTTCATCATGTAATATAGTGAAATATTGTTTATCATTTTTCATTTCATCCTAAACCCTCCAAATCGAAGGTGACTTATTTTTACTGTTTAAAATAGAATGAGATGTAATGTGAAACCCTTCCCTTCTATTATATTATATTCATTTTGTTATAAACCCTCATCTCAAACGATGAAATAATATTACATTATATTCTATTCCATTAATAACCACCTAATCAAACATAGCTTAAGTGCCACAATTTAAGACCAGCCTAAAAGCTATAAAGTCCGATTGTGAGTAAATCTGACCTGTTCAGTCTAATATATGAAACGGGGCAATTACTTGCAAAGAAATAGAGCTCGTAAATACGGAGTTTTTCCATCATGACGAGGAGATCTGGGTGAAATCCAACCTTAGGAAGCACTCGCCGGTGGTACACCGAGATTGGCCTACCATTTTTGGAGTCGCATGTTGGATGCTTTGGACTTGGCACAACAAAAGTATTTTTGAAGCAAAGTTTGTTTAGCCAGAAAATGGTCCGCATGCAGTTTTGGAGTACGTAGAGTGGATAGCCAGGGTGAGAGCAGTGGAAAGCTGTGTGTTCCCGAACCAGGGCCTCTCAGTAGGCAGCCTAGTGGGATGGACTAAATCACCATAAACATGGGTTAAACTCAACACGGATAGCGTGTTTACACAGGGAGCCATCATCGCTATTGCGGGTGGTCTGATTAGAGACTGGCACGACAAGTGGTGTGGAGGGTTTTTCCAACACATTAGAAACGGTTCGCTTTTAACAGCAGAACTCTGGGGAGTCTACTCAGGCCTCATACTGGCTTGGTCGCTGGGCTATCACAGGATTATATTGGAAGTGGACTCCTTAGAAGTCATTAACATTCTATCATCTCCCATTACCATGATTGCTCCGAATCATTTCTTGTTGGCAGGTATCCGCGGTCTGCTCAACTGAGATTGGGAGGTCAACATCCAGCACGTGTACCGTGAAGGGAACAGAACGGAAATAACCTGGCCGTACTAGTCCTCATGGCCCGCCCAGGCATTTATTTTCTTCAGAAGCCTCCGCTGCCTATTTAGGATCTCTATTAGAGGGACAGGCAAGGCGCAATATACAACATAACATTGCGCTAGTTTGTTTTTTGGTGTTTTAGTTGTTTTCCCTTGTATAAAAAAAAAGAGAGCTTACATAAGTGAAGCAATTGGTTCTAGAAAGCTGAAGAGAAGCAGCATGTGTGAAAGTAGATGGATGGTACTACAGGGAATTGATTGCATAGCTTATTGATGCTACTTTGGTTGCCTTTTAATCTATCCATGGTCATCAAATTTTGCTTAACGACCATGTAAACGATAAAAGGAGGCCTTGAGAGATCTGTTAGCGAACCAAACTAGCTTCCAATAATATTTTAAAATTTACAAAATTTAAAAATATTAAAGCTTTTTTAATAATTAGTTAGAGTTTAATTTAATTTAAACTTCAGAATTAAAACGACTTTTTTTGCCGCAAACAGAAACGATCGTTTCCTTCTTGGGGGCCTTGTAAGCAAGCCTACAATTCAAGGCCCGTAGAAAAATAGTCGCACGCTTCAGGAGGGAAATGTCGGTAGGGTTGGCATCGACACGAGTGAACCAGTGCAGTGAACGAGATACAAAGACCTAGCAAAAGCAACCTGTGAGAAAGGTACTGTACCGTTTTTTGTGTTTTTGTTTACATTTTGAGTTTTTATTTCCTATTTTTTTTTCTATCTAGTTTTTCAGCACTTCATTTTCTGTTTGGGTTGTTGAGCAATACGGGGTAGACGAGCTATTTGTTGAGCACATGCACTCATGCTTTGGTTTCCGTTTTTTGGGTTGTAATGATTAGGAGCTGAGAGAGTTGGGTTGGTCTTCGTTGAGTTGGTGTCTTTTGTGGTTCCGAGCTTACAGTCAATATTGCTTGCTGTTGTCAGCTTCTGAAAAATCATGTCCATTGCTGAAATTTCCAGTTTGGCTCTTAAACACACATTTCGACATTGATTTATTAGGCCTGCGGTGTAAGCGGGGTTTAGTTTGCTGATTTGTAAGGCTTAAAGTGTTAGCATAGGATGTCTATAAAGCTCAGTAAGAAATTGCATGGAGAGAATGTTGTGAAGAAAAGAGTTAAATCGAGAGTAAGAAGTAAAAAAGATTCAGGTATTGATCAAGAAGGAAGTGAAAGTGAGGTTTCTATGAAGGAGAAATTTGAACTCGTTGCTTCTGATAGGAAAAGAAAGAGAATATACGCGGGGGAAGGTGAAGGTGAGACGGGAAAGCTTGCATCTAAGAAAGGGCATACTCAAGTGAAAAGTGGTTCTTTCAAAGGAAGAAAGAAGAATGATCCTCCTCGCTCCATTTGGATTGCTAGTAGGCCAGAGGATGGCTATAAGGAGACAGGAAGTCTGTCTCGCAAAGTTAAACATGCAGCAGGGAGTGGAGAACCCGTCAGTGGTAGCTCTAAATCAAAGAAAGCAGGTAGATTAGATTATGATGGAAACGGTTTATTAAAGAAACACACTAAAAGCAAATCCAGCTTAAGTAAGAGCGTAGATGAAGATCAAAGTAAATATGTTGACACATCTTCTTCAAGCTCTGCCAAGAAATCTATTCGGAACAAAAAAGGCATTGCTCGTAGTAACTCAGACGTTCCAGATGATCAGCCCAAGAAAAAAAAGCGTGTTATACGGTTAGATCCTTATGATACCTCAAATAAGCGACTGGACGACGGAATTACTGGTAAGGTTAGGAACTTCTCTATTGTATAGTAGAGTATTCCATTCCAACTAATTGCTTCCAAATTATCTGATGATGGCGTTATGACTTCAATATGTTACACAATGCAGCAATTTTTCAGGGGATCAAATGTTTATGTTCATGCTATTAATTGTTCTTTGAATTAGTTTTATCTACATCCATCCTCTTTCTCACTTTATGTGAGAATCAAGGTGGATGTGATTTGAAGTTGTCTTATCAGATATGAGAATTAACTACTGTCTTTTAATAGTTTAGCACTTTAGTTGGAAAGATGGGTTGCATTTCGGTCAGTTTCTACTTTTCCTTATCTTGCTACTTTTGCTAGCATTACATTTCTGACCTCTTTGCCACTAATCTTTCTATTGATTTCCAGAAAGTACAAAACAGAAGAAAAAAGAGGTGGAGGAAGATGGTAAATTTTCAAAAAATGCACAGTTCCGAGCGATACAGCCTAGTCCTTCCATCCTTTCCTTTGTGGAAGATAACGTATGCTACATAAGCATTAATTATATGTCTTTGCTATCAATTCTAGATTAGGTTGAAATTGTTTTAATCACATAATTTAACTGCCAGTTGTTAGGACGTAGGCGTTTGATTGAGCTGAAAAGGAAAGGCTACAATATTGAGTTATCTGCACCACTAGATAATGTCCCTTTCTCAACAAGTCCTGAGAGAGAACGAATTGAAGAAAATGTAAGTGCTTTTGTATCTTGAAACATCTTTTTTCTCCCCTTCTTCTGGGTTGAATATTTCCATTTGTATCGATATTGGTGTGGTAAAGTTTTCCTTTCTCTAACTGTGAACTGCTGCTTCTTTAAGTGTTTAAATCAAATTAGCTTTGGTGATTTATCCTTTGACAGATTTTTAGGAACAAACTGGAATTTTTTGCTGCTGCAAAATTATCATCTTCCATCCCTGCTTCTGATATTCCAGAGATTGCATTTGCAGGTAAATATTTGTTTTCAATTTATCAATGTGATCAAATTATACACATGCTTCATCCTTTCCTTAATTCCCATTCTTTTCATTTTTCTTTACTGGAACTCTAGAAGATATTTGTGATTTTCTTAATGGTATAGTTGTTTTTTTTTTACGTGGGTAATAATTTTCTGTGTTACGTTAATTGGAATTGATGACTTCAAATAATTGCCCAAGTATAACCTCTTTTAAGTTTATGCTTAAAAGTCTTATATATTGTCCATCCTCATTATTATAACAGATTATTTGTTTTCATATTGTTGATTATCGAACCAGTTAGAGCTTTGATAAGCAGCATAGTGCACTAGACTTGTCTATGAGTTTCTTTGTGCATTCAGTGGTTGTCATTGGTTAGTAGAATGGAGAAGTTAGTTCCTGTATAATCAGAACATTTTAATTGTTGACCTGCGCACTTGTCCGTATTTTGAAAAATAAAGCGACAAGGCATCTACTGAATTAGATGGCTCTAATTAGGAAGGTCAAATGTGGGGAAGTCATCTTTACTTAATTCACTTACCAGACAATGGGGTGTCGCACGCACGTCAGACAAACCTGGCTTGACTCAGGTGCTAAAATTTTCTTGGGCATTATAATTTGAATCTATCATTGTAAGAAATTTATTTGATATGGTGAAGGTTCATCTACAGACAATTAATTTCTTCAAGCTGGGTTCAAAACTCTGCTTGGTTGATTTGCCTGGATATGGCTTTGCTTATGCAAAAGAAGAGGTGAAGGATGCTTGGGAGGAGCTTGTAAGTATATACATGGAGGGGACATCTATTTCCTTATTGTATGAGCAGAAAAGAACTTTTTTCCGGCTTTTGTGTAGGTATTAGGGGCATATACCTTTCAGGTTGTCAGAGTGTCTGCTTCCTGACAAAGGAAGGGTTGCTTGGTCCTAACAGCCCATCTAAAAATGAAAAGAGAGAAGTTTTAATTAAAGAAGGAAATGATACTACATGAGAAACTTGGAATTGCTTCAGGAGGCAATGTATAAAGTTGTCATTTTGGGTTAATTGCTTAGAAATATTTTTTGGCTGCTTGTATCTGTTTGTGGTTAGTAATTGCATGTACTAGTGCTTGTTACATTAACTTAATCCTGTAGTTTTTGAATCAACGATGTGGAGCTACTCCTTATAGTTGTTTCATCAGTTTAATCTTACTTTATCTGAATAGTGACATCATGATTCAAAATATCTCATGTTATTGAATAGGTCTGCTATTTAAAATAATTTGTAATGGAACACTGAAAGCTTATTTATTCTAATTCGTACAAACTATTGGGATGCCAGGAGAACTTGGTAGCGAAGTTATAGTTTAGGGCTGTAATTTTTAAAACCAGAAAATGATTAGGCCATATTGTATTTAAAATGCGTGCAAAGAACATGTCTACTCCTTGTTGCCATCTAATCTTTATATGTGCATCACAGTGCTAAATGTTTCGTATCCTAGTCCTATTATATGTGATTGGGTTTAAACTTGAATGTTGCTAATCTTTGTAGGTGAAGGAGTATGTTTCAACAAGAGTTGGTTTAAAACGAGTATGCCTTCTGATTGACACGAAATGGGGCATGAAGCCGAGAGATAATGAGCTAATTCATTTGATGGAAAGGTATAAAAACTGGAATTAGAATTGAAAGCTGTGACTTTTTTTACATAGTTTGAAGGCTATTATGATATATACTTATTTACTATAATGAAAAAATATCCAAGCACTTGCATACAGTGTGTTAGCTGGGTGGATGACTACCAGAGAAAAACAATTTCATCCATCTTACTGACTCATTGGCAAAAACTTTCCGCTGTTTTTGTGGATCAGTCCATTTGTATTTAATTTTTACCTTGTGTTTACATCTCTGTCTCGTTTCTTTGGTTCTTGCTTGCTTGCTTCTTGTTTTGATGGCAGAAAGTTCTCAATTAAGGTTATCTTAACCTATAGTAGGCAATGCTAGTTTCTTCATTCATTTGTAAATATATGAGGTTACTGTCAAAAATTACTGGAAAGTACTGTTCAATAAAAAAAGAATTATTTTGAGTGGTAGGGATGAGTATTGTTACAGATTCTTACCTACTTGTCTAGTGCTTCTTTTAGCTGGTTGTTGGCAAATTACTGGAACTGCTAGTCCTGACTATTGATGCAGAATGTGAGTACATATTATATTTCTTATGCCCTTAATATTACAACAGATCGCAGACTAAATATCAGATTGTGTTAACGAAGACGGACTTAGTATTCCCTATAGATGTTGCACGCCGTGCTATGCAGATTGAAGAGGTGAATTCTCGCATTTCTAGATGTCATGTTCTCTCTGAAATTTCATGAATATCTTATTTGAGAACAATTTTTTTAAAAACTAACTTTCCTTTTGCAGAGCCTCAAGGCGAACAAGTCTATGGTTCAGCCCGTGGTATGATGATAGATCAATCTGTTTTGTTGAGCTAGTTAATTAAGCTTTTATTATTATGATTGATGTAGTCTGGCAATATGATACTTCTACTCCAGATGATGGTGAGCTCAAAATCTGGAGCTGGCATCCGAAGTTTAAGGACAGTGCTCTCCAAGATTGCCCGGTTTGCAAAAATATGAGTTTACAGCAAGCAAATGAAGTAATCTTTCGGTTTTTAACTAAGTGGTAAAGTGCATCTTTCCTATCCTATACTTGTAAATTTTTAAATACCTGATAGTCAATATAGTTATTGTTTTAATAGGTCCGAAATAACTCAACAGGTTTTTCTTTATTGATTTTACTTTTGCAGGTTATACCTTCATTTCGTTGTAGATGTTGTAGCTGTAGTCAACTCAGCATAGATTTTATGGCAAAAATAGACGTGAACGTTGTAGTTGAAAGTTGGAAATTCTTAGCAACAAAAGAGGGGAAAAAAAAAAAGAAAGAAGAATCTGGTATTCTAGTTTGTTTGGTCACTGGATTTGATAGGCTGCCAATTCCAGGATATATTGGCACCACCCAAGTAAAGAAGAGAGCAAATGCCACCATGTTTATTACCTCCTTTTTTTTTGAAGAGCACTTGTGATTGTTTAATTTACAAGTTCTTAATTTTCGCTGGGAGAGTAGAATCCACTTGACCGTCTAACCTTCTACTTCTGACTTCCATGAGCGTACTCCCTTTTTTGTGTTTTCAGTCAATGGTTTTCTGCTGTGCTGTAGCACTTAAAAGCCTACACTTATAAGTTATAATTGCCACTAGGAATTCGGTGAAGGTTATATACTTTCCTGATACTTTATATAAAAGAAGGGTCATAAAAGTTATAATTTTTTAAAATAAAATTTCTAATTTATCTCTAATCAATGAGATTAATAATTACTCTCTTAAGTCCCAACCATAGTTATAATTTTATTGGTGGATGTTAATGTCACAGATGAATATGGAGAGCAGGAAAAAGGAAATAGAAGAGTAGTAAATAAAAGTACTAAGGGGTTGTTTGTTTGTTTTTTCCCCCCTTTTTTTTGTTGTTTTTTTGTAAAAAGAAAAATAGATAAGTAAAATATGTTTGACTTATTCTGTTGCGATTTTTTGTTTCTAAAAATAAAAAATTACAATGGTTTTACAGCAATCAGAAAATATCGTTTATTTGAATTTTGACATGTTTTCTTTGAAAGAAAATCAATATATTCCTACTTTCTATCTCGATTAATAATAATAATAAAATATAAAATTTATAATAATAATTAATAATAATAATAATAAGATAATTAATTTGGTATAATAAAATTAATAATAATAATAATATTAAAAATATTAAGTAAAAAATTTATAAAAATAATTAATAATATTATTATTATTAACAATAAATAATAATAATAATAATAAGAATAAATTAATAATAATAAGAATAACTTATTAATAATAATAATAGTAATAATAATAATAATTAATCATAAGAATAATAATAAGAATAAATTAATAAGAATAAGAATAACTTATGCAAAATTAATAATAATAATAATAATAATAATAATAATAAATAATAATAATAATAATAAATTATTAAAAATTAATAATAATAATAATAATAATTAATAAAATTAATACTAATAAGAATAACTTAATAATAATAATAATAATAATAACTTATTAAAAATTAATAATAATAAGAATAACTTATTAAACATTAATAATAATAATAATAATAAATAAAATTAATAATAATAATAATAAAAAGCCAAACATATTTTTGTTTTCAATTTTTTATTAGAAATTTTAACCAATTTTTGTTCTCAGTTTTTATATTACAAATTTCAAATAATTAGGTTTTTGTTTAAAAAAAAATAGAAAATAGAAATATAAAATATAAATCAAAAATAACAACAGGAAAAAAAAAAGAAACCAAACGGATTTTAAAAAAACAAACGAGACCAGAACGATAATTTCAGAAAGAATATGTTTAAAATCGCAATATTGCAAAAGAAAACGAACCGAAAAGGAATCGAAGATAATGTGAAACGCTGATAATAAGTAGCTCAAGGACCACACCCCCAACCCAACGGTCGAATTGCAGTTGAGAAGTGAAAGACATGAGGAAGAGAAGATCCCAACCAGAAGGAATTGCAAATCGCAAGAAAGGGAAACCAACGGAAACCCTAAATCGCAAAGAACGAGAAGAAGAAGAAGAAGAAGAAAAGGGGAAAGGATTCTACGCTTGCTATCTCTTGACTTCCCTCTGCCCTCGCTTCAAAGGTCACACCTATATCGGGTTCGTTCAATAATTTCATTTTTTTAAAAAATGAAAAGATCTTTTACATATGATTCATTTTGTTTCAAACTCACATTTAACTCTATTTTTTTCCCCTAATTGTGAAAGTTGTTGTGATTACATTTGGAGTGATGTTTTTGGCAGATTTACGGTGAACCCACGTCGTAGAATAAGGCAGCACAATGGAGAAATAAGAAGCGGAGCATATAGAACCAAGAAAAGGCGTCCTTGGGAGATGGTTCTTTGCCTTTACGGCTTCCCTTCTCATGTTTCTGCTCTTCAGGTCTCTCACTCTTCTTCTTTATTCCCCTTTTTTATATATGTTTACAATCTATTTTGTTCAGTCTGATTCTTTTTCTACTTATTTATATTAATTTATGCTTGGTTTACTTGGAATCATTCTTTCATTTTGTTTTTAATTTTGGTTTTTGATTGTGGATTAGAATCCTATTTTAGCCCTTTAAATAAAAGCTCTGATGGTTTATTGCCAATTTTGTTTAACTTACAGTGAAGAACTTACTGTCACCAAACTGATTCCTAAAGATTACTCGTGGCTGTATGTGGCATTTTACGTATTACTTGATACAATGTCTGAAATCTGATTCCGTGTAACCTTTTCACTTTCCTAGGTTCTCTAGAATTCAGCGTTTTCTAGGAACTAATATTTCAGAAGTGTTTCGTTGTGTTCAAACTGCAGTTTGAATGGGCATGGCAGCACCCGGCTGAGTCACTGGCTGTCAGGCAAGCGGTTGCAACTTTCAAATCCTTCTCAGGAGTTGCTAATAAGATCAAACTTGCATACACAATGCTTAATCTCCCAGCTTGGAATAGGTATGATTTACTAGGGTATTTCCTTCTTTTTGTATTGATTGAAAGGGGTCTGAATTAACAAATGATATTTTTTTGTGATCAGCTTGAACATCACTGTAAATTACTTCTCAACAAAATACACACAACTCTCAGCAGGTTGCTCTGGCTTGCCAGAGCATATGAGTGTCCAAGTTTGCCCCATGGAAGAACTTCCTTGCTATAATGGAACAATTGATGATTTTCATAAAAGTCAATATTCTGAAGATGATTGTGGTGATGATGTAGAGTTCATGAAAGTTAGTGACACAAGTGCATCTGTGAATACAGCCATGTTGGGTCTCCAAGCCTATCCGTGTTATAATGGAAACGATGACAGTTTTGTTGGAGGTGGGGATGGTGAAGGCGGCAATAAGGATGGAAGTTATAATGTTGCGAGTGACCCAAGCGGAACTGCAATAGATACAACTGCTGTTTCAATTGCACGCACTTCTGCAGATGCTGCACAGAGCATAGATGTGACTAGTGAACAATTTGGATGGTATAGGGAATGTGGCAACAAACGGCAAAGTGATCTACTCGCTCCTGAAGTGGATTATGTACGCCCAGCAACTCCTGAGGTTGATCAAGAGCAACCCTTTAGCTTCACTAATTCAACAGTGAGACCAACATTTTCAAGTGTTAGCAGTGAGACTGAAGGTAAGAATGCGTGGAAATTGGCTGAAAAAGGTATTCCGGAGTTCAATTTGCCAAGGGAAAAAGATCTCAAAAGCAAAACAGCTACTGCTAAAGATCGAGGATCGTATCACAATTCTATTGCCCCTAGTGAAATTGAGATTATAGATTTGTTGTCCCCATCTCCTGAATGTAGAATTAGGTCAACCAACAAGAAGAGATTAGTCCCAAATAGTTTACCTGAGATTATAGATTTGACATAGTCTTGCCAATTTGTCCAACAATTAGGCGTTGGAAATGGAGCATGGAACAAGATATGCAATACGCTTCAACGTATGGCTTTCTTCAATAGAAAGCTATTTCTTATCCCGACTACCTCACAGATCATTGACACAATGGTGCTTCTCTTAAATGTTAGGATATTATGCTCATTTGTTCCACAATGCCTATTATGGTGCTAAACTATTTCTTCTGTTTCAGTCTTTAGGCTTGTCAATTCTTGAAGCAATGGAGAGAATGTTTCCGTAATGTATTGGTTCTTGCTTTCCGACTTTTTAGTCAGTAACATTTGGTGTTTCTGAAGCCTCAGAATGAATTCATTATAGAAACATCATCTTTTCAACCTCTTAAAGGGCATGCAAAGCTCTATCGCGTATCCAGTGTTAGTGTCTACACCTTGAAAAAAGTGGCTATAGATAGATGATACAGACAGTTCCGTTAATCATCACCTGGGATGTTGTGTCTAACTTACAGATAACACACCTTGTCTTTTCCCGGATTATTTTAATGGCGTCATTGGTGTGACAAGATGTTCTCACGTTATCTGATTATAACATTTGATAAGAGCAAAGACTCCTTTCAGTAGATAGCCAGGCATGCAAATATGTTTCCAATATTAGGGTCAGGGAGATGAAAACTAACTACTAAACCAACTCATTAAACAACTAAACCAACTCATTATTAGTTATTTAATCTTATTTTTATTGTTCATAATCTAATAAGAAATGGAAACAATTCTGAAAAACCGAAAGGGGTAGTAGTTTCGCAAACTTTTCAATTTTATCGCGTTCGTCTCTAACAAAAACAAAAACAATAAAAAAATGAAATAACAAATAATATCAGAAATTTGGTAACGCAGTTCGACACATCTTGCCTACGTCTGTAGGACCCTCACCTAGCTTAATCACTTTCACCAAAGTACAATAGATTTACCCAAGGCTTTACTGAGTCGATACTACTCAACTCTTGACACTATCTCTCAATTTCATTTTTCGTGAAAGAATTTCACACCTAATAACACGATCGACTGGTGTTAACCTCGTCAGAGAATTTTTCTAAACAGTATTTGATAATAAAGATACGAAATAAACGACTCAAGTGATCAATCAGCTAAGAACAAACAATAATACACTTGAGATAAAAGAGAAGAACAACTTTTCGAAAAGTTCAGCTCCACTAAAATAAATCTTAAATCGTCACAACAACAATGGGTTGATTCACATAAACACCAACACGAAGCCACAGCTACACCGATAACACATTCACCAACCAAAATATATGCAACCCGTAAACAAAATAATTAATAATCGTTATTGCCAAAGATGGAGTTGTAAACGCACACCACATGTAGCCAATTAAACACGGTTCAACAAAGAAATCACGCACAGACCCAAGAAGAACAAGTCTGGAAAATAAGAAGTTTAAACCATGTGTATCTCTCTCTAGAACACATGCATGACTTCAGCTATATATTTTCCAGAAATTAATTTACGCCCACTACACCCTTGATAAAGCCAACACCAAATCCACCTTTACGCCCACTATAACCTTGATAAAGCCACCATCAAATCCACCTTTATGCCCATTGCATTAAATCTCGGTGTATATTCCACACATAACATATATCCCACACTAGCTGCATTTTTATCCCATATCTATTTAACGCCCACTGCATACTTAATTCCACACACATACCAAATTCCCTTCTGCTATGTCATAGAGACATACACGAAATTCACTTCTATTGTGTCATAGAGACATACTCGACTCTAACTCACAAAGGCCCTTGACCCACACACAAAACAAATTGCCTTTATCTTATATGCCAAAAAAAATGTAAGCTATATTTCATAAAAAACAGTTGATGCACACATCTAATCTCCCACTATCTCATAATTTTCTGCACTTGGCCACATCTTTTAAAAATTCCAGCAACGTTTTGCACATCCAAAAACCCTTGGTCACAACTAAACTTCACACACACTTGATGTATCACACACCCTCTTAAGATAGACTCCAAACCAAGATAGGATTCTTTTTCAACTAGAAGATTATCCATAAGTTATTATCTAATTAACATCTTATATGTCCAATTAATGAATAATGCCAAAACTAAATACCTAGATATATAACATATATCCTAACAAGTTCAATCTCCAGAAAATCTCAAGTTCTTAACATCTTTTAAGATATATAAAGTTCATGACAAAAGGATACATTATTCGGATTGGTAGATACATCATTTAAATAACCAATAAGTCTGGGTGCAAGCACTCTTCTTCTTATACCATGAGCGTTATAGAGATGTTGTAGCTTATAACATTAAAAAGAACCAAATTCTTGCAAATGATTTTTTCATTATGATATTCCATAAACGAGTCAATTAGTGCCCAACAAACAAAAAGCATCATTCTTAGCTTAGGTCATTTAGGGCAGAAAAGAGCTCACAGATGGATTATTGGAGCAGTTCAGCTAGTGAAGAGAAATGGAATCATTGGAAGCCACAAAATATTGGCAAACAGGCATCCGATAATCAAAGTGTTAAGATTTCCAAGAAAACTTATCTTTTATTTATTATACACGGATACATATACATATACAACTTACCAGTAGGAAAATAAGTACTAATCTTAACTAAACTATATCTAGAAGTCTATAGCGGAAATTGTTATTCTGTTTCTAATAATCTTATCCCATAAGATTGATCTTATCTAAATCGCTATTCTTCAACACTCCCCTTCAAGTTGAGGAATAAATGTCTTCGATTCCCAACTTGCATATAAGATCATGAAATCTTGAAGCATTTAGTCCTTTGGTTAGAACATCTAGTAGTTGATGATCCAAAGGAATATAAAACATACACACCAGCCCTTCTTCTAACTTTTCTTTGATAAAATGTCTGTCAATCTCGATATGCTTTATCATGTCATGTTGTATAAGACTAAGTGCTATGCTAATTGCAGACTTGTTGTCACAATAGAACTTCATAGGAACTTTCCATTTGAATTTTAAATCATCAAGAATGATCTTCAGCCATAAAGGTTCACATAGTCCTTGTGCAATAGCCTTGAATTCGGATTCTACTAATGATCGAGCCACTACGTTTTGTTTTTTCCTCTTCCCTGTAACTAGATTGCCTCCAAGAAGCATGTAGTAGCTCGTTGTTGATCTTTTGTCACCTGGAGATCTTGCATGGTCTGTATCCGTGTAGATTTATAAAGATAGTGTATGGCCCCTTTTAAACAATATTCCCTTGCCTAGACCGCCTTTCAAGTAATGTAGGACTCGGTGGATAGCTTGAAGATGAGATTCTCTTAGGCCGTGCATTAATTGACTGATTACACTCACCGAATATGCTATATCTGGCCGAGTATGTGCTAAATATATTAGCTTGCCCACTAGTCGCTGATACATGTTCTTGTTCACTGCCGGTTCTTCCTTTACTTCTCCAAGTTTGTAATTTGAATCCATTGGAGTAGACATCGGTTTGCACCCAATCTTCCCAGTTTCCATTAATAAATCTACAACATATTTTTGTTGAGAGATGAATATCCCTTGCTTTGAATACGCCACTTCAATAATGAGGAAATACTTTAGTTTTCCTAGTTCTTTTATCTTCAATTCCTTTAACAGTTTCTGCTTCAATTCCAAATTCCCTTTTTCATCATTTCCCGTCATTATAATGTCATCTACGTAGACCAAAATAATAGTCACCCATCATGTTTTTAAGTGTTTCATGAAAAGAGTATGATCCCCCTTGATTCTGTTTATATTCTGATTCTTTCATTACTTTTGCAAACCTACCAAACCAGGTTATTGGAGATTGTTTTTGTAACATCCCACCGCCGACGAAAAGGGTAGAATGGTAACTTGGTAAAGGATTAAAAGGGTTTAGAATTTATTTTGAATTATTCATGCATATCAGATATGGGAATAGTGACATTGTGCACATGAAAAATAACTGTACATGCATTCATGACATTTCCCGGTATTTGTGCCTAAATGGAATTTTGTTGTGAATAATAGGGTATTTGTGCTTGAAAAATTAATTGGAGTGATTCCTTGTGTGTTTTACATTTTAAGGGAATTTCATAAATTTTCTAGAATTTTTCGGGAAAAATTTTAGGACCGGAAAAATCTCCAAGTGGCGAACCGACCGGTTTTCGGTACCGAAAATTTCTGTCCAATGGCACTAAAATATTTGGTATATTATTTTGGACTTGTAATTGGAGCCATTGGAATTGAATGGGTTAAAGATTCATTTCATTAGGGTTTAATAGTATTAAATGAATTTTGTCTTTTCCTTGTTACATGCCAAGTGGCATGATGACTCATCTTGAACATTTTTATTGCTTGATTTCCTACTCATCCACGACATTCATCTTCTTCCTTTCTTTTTCTTTCATTTGCTCTCTCCATTTTTGACAAGCTCTTCTCCAAAGCAAGTTGAATCTTGTCCACTTTTAGCTATATAAACATGTTGCCATCTTTTTTGATTGTTTTTTTTAAAGCAACCTAACCTACTCCACCTTATTTAGTGATGATCGTGTGTGTGGAGTGTTAGGGTTTCATGGTATGGTGAGGTGAAAATATTGAAGATAAATCAAGTAAGTAACCTTTCCTTTTCATGGTTTTGATGCATGGAGCATAATT
>JAOQMR010000212.1:5698049-5715496 GCA_027563865.1 Erythroxylum pelleterianum | reverse complement strand
GTGAAGTATAGGAGCTGTGTGAACAGTAACCGAGATTGATGACCTGAAACTTTGATGCATTTTTCTAAATTGATTTAAGATGAATTGGTGTAATTGGTCTTAATGAAAGTTGAAGAGGGTTCTGTTATCTTTCCATAGCCACTAAGTATGCAATTTTTCAATATATATGGTGAGAATTATGACCTGTTGAATTTCGGATGTTGATATACTTGATGCTGGAAAAATGTGTTAAGTGTAGATTTGTGATGATTGCACATTAAAGCTAAATTATAGATTTTTGTGATTCTAATTGGCCCAAGTGATCTTCTGGAAAGTTGTAGAGGAAGAAGTTAGCTTGAAAATGAGATATAGCATGTTAATTTTAGAAGTCAGAATTGGGAGTTATGAATTTTCAAAGACTGGACTTAAGTTAGGCAATTTACTAGTTAACAGTACAACCACCTTCATGGAAGGAATTGACCTACTTAGAAATAGAATTGGCTTTTAAGCCCTTCATGAAAACTGAAGTATGTTATCTGATCTTTCCAGGGTTATAAGGTGGAGAATTTTTCGATATTTGGGCAAGGAGTTATGTTTTTTTTTAAATGGTAGCATTATTCAGGTCAAATGTAGGGGCAACATCATTAATTGAATTTTTGACCTATTTAGTAATCGAATTTGGTTCTTTGTTATTAATGAAAGTTGTAGGACACATTTTGATCTTTCTTTTGGCAAAAGCTTGTAATTTTTAGCAAAGAAAATGGGAAGTTATGGATTTTGCAAAATGTTGTACTGTTTTGGACCATTTTGATTAGGCAATGACTTTGATTGCATTTTTGGCATCTTTAGAGGTGGAATTAATTTTTGTGTCCTTCATAAAACTTGTAGAGCTCTCTTTGCTCTATGAAATAGACACCAATGTTGTTCAATTTGAAGTTCGGAGTAAGGAGTTATGACCTATGAAAGTTGGTATGTCGGAGAAAGGTTTTCTTTTGATCTGCCATGGTAGTAATGTAAGTCGACTTGTATCCTCAGTAAGTCGACTAGCACATGCACAGTAGAGTAAGTCGACTTGTATCCTCAGACAAGTTGACTTGAACTGACCTTTTTCCATTCTTTTGCTTATAACTTTTCCGTCCGACATCCGATTGACCTGATTCTCAAGGCATCGGATTCGTGACTTATTTTATTTCTATATAAAATTGGGAATTTTTAGAGGTGAAATTGACGTGAATTGGTTGGGCCAAAGTATGGGGGTCGGGTGATTATTTTTTTTTTCTGATCACTGTTTTATTAATTTCTGGACCTATAGAGGTCCGAATTTAGTGATTTCGGTGCCGTTAGATTTCTAATTTTTAGACAAAATTTTGTGATGGAAAATTTTGGATTAATGCCGGGAATATCATGAACATGCATTGTACACATTTTAATTGCCACATGTGCATCATTAAATAATTCTAATTGGACAGTTGATGATGTTTCTATTCTTTGATTATTATAGAGGCACGTTTGGAACGTCACACTACCGATGTTGCTGAGACTTCCCAGCATTAGCTCGGAAGTTATAGGTGAGTGACCTAGATGGCTTTCACTCAATTACTATATGTTTACTGTGGAGATAATGGTGGGATTAGTGATTGTGTTTGATTATGACTGAATTCCGGACAGATGGTCCGATGTATTGGGAGATCTGACATAGAAGTGTTCTTGAGGTGATAATTGTGAAATTGCTTGCTATTACTGTAATCAATTGTTTTGCCTCTAATGTGACAAAGACTGTAACACATTTACTATTTGTGATCCATTGACTGCTAAATTGGGCATATGCATTTCATACACAAATGCATGAACTGATAATAACAGTTGTGACCGGAGTAGCCACCGATACCGAAAAAGAGCCTCGAGCTCGAATAGAAGTAGTGCATACCCAGAGGGCTCTCCTACCCCTAAAACGCGTGGGAAGTAGTGTATACCCAGAGGGCTCTCCTACTCCTAAGACTCGTCTACTGTCTATATGGGACAGTCCAAGCGCTCGGTCACAACATCGAAATAAAATGAGAAAGGATCACATATGCATTGCATACATGATTGATTGAATATTTGTATATGGGAAAAAGGCAAGGATGTCTTGTATATTGTGATTTGCTGTTAATCCAATCATGTGGTATTTCTGCATGTACTAATGTGATGAACTGCTTACGTGCAATTATGTAATAATTCTGAACATGACATTGTGAATTTGTTTGTAATTTGTTTGAGTGCAATCATGTGGCACTTCTGAATGTGCAATTGGGAATGCTTCTGCATGAAGGGCAAGAATGTCGTACACATGTACGATAACAATCATGTGGTCTTCTGAATGTGTAACTATGCTTTGTCTGTGAATTGCTTGAGTTCCATCAAGTGGTACTTCTGACTATACATTTATGAAATTGTGACTTGATATGTTACATGAATAGGGTGAACCATCGATGATAGTTCCTCACTGAGTTCGCAAAACTCACCCAAAATTTGCAATTATTTTTCAGGCTTTGAAGAGTACCCCGTTAGACAAACGGGAGTATGCCTACTGCCTACAAGTCCAAGACGGAGGTCGGGATCAGTTCGCGTCTGCATTAGTGTCTAGTAAAATTGTATTTGCTTGTGAAATTTTGTACAACTGCTTAAGTCAATTGGTAAAGTAAAAGGTCGGACTATAGTTGATTGTAGTAAATTGTATTTATAAAAAGGGGCCCCCGTGGTCATTGTATTTATCGGTAATTCTGTTTGTTAATGATTTTCCAGCACATATGAGTGTATTAAAAAAAAGGTTATACAGAGTTTTGACTGAGTGATATAGCACGCCACCCTCGCAGGGCTCGAGCTCGGACATCACCATTGATGTCGGGTTCGGGTCATGCGAGAATGAGGTGTTACAGTTTTAGTTCGTAGAGAGTCTTTCTCAATTTACACACCTTGTTACCTGTGTCTTATGTAAATTTGGGTAGAACATTCATGTATATTTCTTCATTGAGATCTCTATGAAGAAAAGCATTCTTAACGTCATACTAAAGAAGCTACTAGTCAAAATAAGCTGCCAAAAACAACAAGATCCTTGTTGTGTTCATCTTCACAATTAGGGCAAAAGTCTCCTGATAATCCACTCCATAGGTTCAAGTATACCTTTAGCTACTAACCTAGCTTTGTTTCTCTCTAAGGAGTTGTTGGCTTTGTATTTTAGTGTGTAGATCCACTTACAGTCAACAATGTTCTTCCCTCTTGGTTTGCCAACAACCTCCCAAGTATGATTCTTCTCCAAAGCATTCATTTCTTCTCTCATAACATCTCTCCATTCCTTTTTATGATAAGATCTCAAAAACAATGTTAGGAATAGCAATTGTATTTAAACTCACAATAAACTTTTTATGGGTAGGTGAGAGGTATTTAAAGGAGATATAATGAGAAAGTGGATAGAGTGTTCGATGAGTGCATTCTTTAGTTCCTTTTCTAATAGTAATAGGAAGGTCTAAATCATCATTTGGATTAGTGGAATGTTTACCTGTTTGGATATTTGAGCATGGTTGAGGACTCGCAATGATCTCATTTCTAG
The DNA here is from genome assembly GCA_027563865.1 of Erythroxylum pelleterianum. Taxonomy (NCBI): domain Eukaryota; kingdom Viridiplantae; phylum Streptophyta; class Magnoliopsida; order Malpighiales; family Erythroxylaceae; genus Erythroxylum; species Erythroxylum pelleterianum. Next base: position 5,711,928 of record JAOQMR010000212.1, on the reverse strand, counting down.
GAGTAGGATTTGATTCTTGAACTTATTTCAGTATTGGAATGTCTTGACTTTGTTTCGGTGTTGACATGTCTTTTCTCCTTGAGTAAACTTGAGGAGAATCTAGGATGGGAGGTAACTCAGGATGTTCTATGTCTGGACTTGGCTCGGGTTCTATGATGCTGATAGAATTTGGTTGGGTTGAGTGGACAAGAGTTGAAGGATGAGTGAGGTCTAAGGTATTTATTAGTTTGAAGGAACAATAAGGACTATCTTCCATTATGTTATTCTCCCCCTGAAGATAAGACTTTGAGAAGAAAAATTTGCACTTTGAGAAAGTGATATCAGCTGAGATATAGGTCCTTTTCGTAGATGGATTGTCACATTTGTATCCCTTTTGAGTTGATAAGTATCCTAGAAACACAAACTTAATGGCTTTAGGATCAAGCTTCCCCCAGTTTTGGCTATGGACATGAACAAAACTAGTACACCTAAATACCCTAGAAGTGAGTCCATTGGAAGTTCTAAAATGAGGGTACAAAGAGTTTAGGAGCTTGACATGACTCTTATTATCTAGAACACGTGAGGGTAGTCTATTGATCATATAGGTGGCATAAAGAACTGCTTTACCCCAATAAGATTTAGGGACATTTCCTTGGAAATGTAAGGCTCGAGTGGTATTAAGTGCGTGTCTATTTTTCCTTTCGACTACTCCATTTTGTTGAGATGTATTAATACATAATGAATCATGAATAATACCATGTGATTGGAAGTAAGGAGATAAGACTTGGTTAAAATAGTCTCTAGCATTGTCTATTTTAAAACTCTTTATCTTTACCCCGAATTGATTTTGAATCATTGAATGAAAATTGGAATAATAGTTCCTAAATCAGATTTTTGTTTAAGGAGAAATAACCATGTAACCCATGTATAATCATCAATCAAAGAGACAAACTAACGAGCTCCAGAAATTTTGGGTATAGTGGATGGACCCTATATGTCACTATAAATCATATGAAAATGATGAGAAGCTATTTTATTATTAATAGGAAAAAATAAACGAGTATGTTTTGCCAATTCACAAATTTCACAATGAAAGTCAGAGATATTAATCCTGGAAACAAGTAGGGAAACAAAGTTTTTAGAACTCCAAATAATGGATGACCTATACGGAGATGATGCAACTAAATGGAATCTTTATTCGAAGAACTAAGGAATGATGAAGGTGTATTTATCTTAGCTTTTTGATATGGTTCAAAGTGATAAAGACCATTCCATTCCTTAGCAAGTCCAATCTTCTTCCTCTTGTCCTGGCCTAAAAAACACAGCAAGAAGGAGAAAAAAATGGCAACACAATTAAGGTCATTAGTAAGCCTTTGGTTAGAGATTATATTGACTGATAATTTTGGTACATGTAAGGAATTTTTTAGAGTGAGTGTAGGCTCAATTTTATGTCTCCATAATCGGCAATAATGGCTAATTCTCCATTGGCAACTATGATTTCCTATTACCTGGACTAGGGTTATATGTGTGGAAAAATATGTGTGGAAAAATTGTGATATAGGGGTCATGTAGATTGTGACACCATATCCTATAATCCAAGGGCTATTGTAATACTTAATTTTTTAGGTGTCCGAATACAAAGAGACCGTAGGTTTACCTGAGAGAGTAAAAGAACATATACCTTTTGGTTGTTCAAAGGAACTCAACAAACCTCTTAATTTCTCAATCTCTTCATTACTAAGACTCCTTGTTGTTGGATTTTCTTCATCTTCCTTCAATTCAGCCAAATGTGGTCGTGGTCATGGTTGACCTCTTCGATTTCCCCATCCAAGACTTAGTGGCTTCCCATTCAATTTCCAATAGGTCTCCTTTGTGTGTCTCAGTTTTTTGCAGTAAGTACGCCATATATTATCCTTTCATAAGTTGCCCTTTCCAAATTGCTTAGGTTGGGCTTGATCACGCCTTTCTTTGTCTTGTTTATCTGCTTTTATCACCATTGCTAACCCATCCATCTTTTGGGGCTCAAGCATCACGTTTCTTCTACTCTCCTCTGCTCTAATCAGGGAACTAACCTCTTCTAGTGAGGGTATGGACTCGCTTCCAAGAATTTGAACCTTGACTTGATCAAATTCAGGGTTTAATCCAACCAAGAAATCATAAATATGCTCTTTTTCTATGAATTTTTTCAAAAAAGACTTCTTCAAGACTTTTCATCTCAATGACCTGATAATGGTCAAGTTCTTGCCACATAGTTTGCAGAGTGTTAACATATTTTGTGACTGATTGTCTCCTTGCTTGGTGGCATGGGCTTTGATCTTAATTTCATAGATTTGAGCAGCATTGCATGCCTTTGAATATATATGTTGAACACAGTCCCAATCTCCTTCGTAGTGGTTAAAAGCATGCACGTATCAATAATTGAAGCTTTCATGGAGTCCCACAACCATGACATGATCATGTAGTCCTTTTCTTCCCATGTTTCTGTTGAATTCCCTGTTGCAGGTCTTGATTTTAGCTGGTGATCAAGCTACCTTTCCTTTTGAGATAGGTGCGAACAAGGAGTGACCACTCGAGGTAATTCTTGTCATTAACTCTATTGGAGACATGAACATTCTGTAGTTCCTTAATTTTCTGGACAGAGACAGATTCATCTGAGCAGGGAATGGTGGTTTAAGAAGTTCCAGAATTTGCCATAGTGAAATAAGAGAAAGATTAGGTAAATTAATAGTTATGGAGATTGAGAAATTTGACAAGAATGAGCAACAATGAAGGTTGACTAAAGCAACCATGAAGGTTGTACCGAGGGGGAAAAAAAGAATACTTCTAGAAAATCTTAGGGCTTAGATACCATCAAGGTTTTAAAAACCGGACCGGACCGTTCGGTCCGACCAGAAAAAGTTTGAACTGATTAGTGGCCCGGTTCGGTTTCACCTAATAACCTCTTTGTATAAAAACCTTCCGGTTCAACCTTTTTACGGTCGGACATAACGGTCCGGTCCGGTCCGGTTAGTTTTTTAAACCTTGTAAAATCCTTTTTCTTTTTTTCATGAAAACTTTCGCATTTATAGAATTGTTACGAAGAACATGTTCACTTAATTAATAAGCCAAATTAATGAAAATTATTGGTTTATATATTTATTTCTTTTTAGATGCTTTGTATTCTTAAATAAGGGAGGAAGAAGAGAACTGTACTATGATCACACTGAAAACCAAATGACGCCATCATTTATTACAATTGAGAATAATTTCATACATTACTAATTTGTAATTTATTTTAATGCAGTAGAAGAAGTTGATGTAAATACTTTAAATGAAAGCGTAGTTTACGAATCTTTAAATAGCGTTGAGGAATTTGGAGTTTTTGACAATGATGAGACACAACTTCCTTCAGAAATACAAATTTGATTTTTATTGTTATTTTAATATTTATATTAGACTCATATTTATTTATTATTAATTAATTATATAATAATAGACATTGGTGTATTTTTATTCCAATAAAATATTTTATTTTTACTTATTCTTATAAGTTTGACTTCTTATTTATTATATACCAATTTTATAGCGGTTCACTACCGGTTGAACCTCTAAACCTTAAACCTTTCCTTTGACTGGTTTGATGTCCGGTTCGGTTTTTAAAATATTGGATACCATGTTAAAATTTTTAGAAAAACTTATCTTTTATTTAATATACACGAATATATACAACTCACCAGCAAAAAAGTAGGTACTAATCTTAACTAAATTATATCTAAAAATTTATAGCAGAAATCCCTTGATTATAGAGATTTTTGTTTCTAATAATCTTATCCCATAAGACTGTTCGCATGTAAATCTCTATTCTTCAACACAAAGTAATCATTTATATTTTGGTCATTCCAATCAAAAGAAAGAATCTTCTCCTTCCAATCTAAAAAGGACTGGTAGGCAGGTGCCACGAAAATTTATTATCACTCGAACCACAACTAGTAAATATTCAAAACCATTATGACATGATGATGTATTATTGGTTGACAAAAACATGAAACAATCTAATGTCTGTAGATAACTAACAAGTGTCTCGGCCAGGCATTCGTCACGTGACATTACAACAAATGCAGACTTGCACATAATGTTCCTTGTGCTGTGGAAAAGGCATGCATCACGGGACCAATTGAATAACAGATGCCACGTACCGGGCAGGCAGACATCATCGGTATAACTCACCAGAACTACCCACCGCCTTACCTTTTTATGTCGCATGAAAACTGTGGGAGTGCTTTCTCGAAGTGAACAGCATTTTAGAAGCCATCTCATCTCATCTTAAAGTTTCTCCCGAGCACTTGTTATGCCCAGGCCCCAGTTGCTATTTGACTCGAGTCTAGAAAGTGTGGACTCTTTATCTATTTGAAGATTCCTAAAAAATTTCTGTGCATGTCATCGGTAAGGTCCAAAAGCAGAAAATCAAGCTTCATGAACAGATTTTTTTTACTTGCAGAAAGCAGAGCTTTCAAAACAACAGTGTAACGAAACGAAACGTTTTGGCGGCTATACAACAGTATTGAACTTTAGATAGATAAGTACACACAAACTGTCAGAAATTGACTTTAGAATTACAGAGACCTAATCACTAATCAGCCAGCATATACAAAATACGACGAAGTTCATTGAGGTTGGGACATAAAACTCAAATAGAAGAGAACATAGTAAAAAATGTAACTGTGCAGTTTATCAGATTGTACAAACGTATGATATATCATGAGAAGTTTGTGCAGGCAGCCTTCATTGTTGCAGCTGCTGCTGTTGTAATACATATTCCAGTTGCTGCCTCTCTTGTGTTTCTTTTGGCTGTTCTTGTTCACCCTGCCAAACCCATACAATATCTTGTAAAGCGGGCCTTATATCCTCTTTCAGTATCTTCTGATATTCCAATGTATCCCCTTCAGATTTTTTAAGCTCCACCAGATGAAGAGCTGGAGTTACTTCAAAGATCTCTGCATCTATGGACAAAGGTCCTTTTCTACCTTCTTTAAGTCCTTCCATTCTCAACAAACCTGCTTCCTTCTTTTTCACCTTCAGGCTTAACTGCTTACCCACGTCCTCAAGTTTAGAGATGATGACTGAGGCAGGTTGTCTGGAAGTAAATTTTGTTTCTCTCATTTCGGAGTTGTCCTCAAATAATCCAGAAAGATCAAACCCAGCAGAAATTGAAATGATATCAAAAGCATTTAAGCTAGGAGGTTTCATTTGTTCCTGTTTAGGCTCACTGGCCACACTAGAACTTTGAGAAGGACCAGAACCATTCCTGTCATGGTTAGCTGCATCATCAGCTTCAGTTTCAGGTTTACTCTGGTTGAGATTTAATCCTTTTCTAAACCAATAACTTGCCCTAATCTTCTCCATGGAAATCCTAGTGTTTGGGTTTGGATCTAGTATCTTGCACAGAAGCCTACGGACATCTGTTGGAAACCAATTAGGGCATTTATACTCAGCTCTACCAATTTTTCTGTACAGCTCCATCAAATTTGGATCATGAAATGGGAGATAACCTGCCAATAATACATATAAAACCACCCCACAAGACCAAATATCAGCCTTAGCTCCATCATAGCCTTTCCTGTTAATGACTTCAGGAGCAACATAGGCAGGTGTTCCACAAGTTGTATGGAGTAGCCCATCTTGGTGCTTGGATTCAGCAAAGGCACTCAGACCAAAGTCAGTTATCTTTAAATTCTCATTCCCATCCAACAATAGGTTTTCAGGTTTTATGTCTCGATGGTAAACACCCCTGCTGTGGCAGAAATCAACTGCATTGATCAATTGTTGAAAATATTTCCTTGCAATATCCTCCTTCAACCTTCCTTTTGCAACCTTATCGAAAAGCTCACCACCTTTGGCATATTCCATAACAAAGAAAATCTTACTTTTAGTGGCCATGACCTCATAGAGATGCACAATGTTAGGATGTCTAACCATTCTCATGACAGATATTTCTCTTTTGATCTGATCCACAAGCCCTGCCCTGAAAATTTTCTCTTTCTCGATCACTTTAATTGCCACACTCTGGTTTGTTCTGATACTCCTAGCATAATAAACTTTTGCAAATGTGCCTTGCCCAATCAATCTCCCTACTTCATACCTTTGTGTCAACACCGTTGGTTTAGTTTCCATCCAGGCAACAGATAACAATACACTAATACAACAGCACTCCCCAGCCAACACAGACTAATTCTAAAACAACAAGAGATGGATGTCCAAGCAACTCAACCGTCTTCACAAAGATCATGCATCAAGACAAGAGAAAATACACAACTAGTGCAGTCATAGTGCTTTTGGGTGCTAAATGCAGATGAACCTACAGATTCAGTACCATTAAGGGTGAAAAAAAGCATCTCTGGAGATGCTACGACCTCATTGACTTCAGAGACAGGGTTCAGAACAATAAGGCACATCATGCAGCATTCCCTGAGCCTTACGTAGCCAAGTTCAACATCAAGAATGCTGAAAATCAGTGGTAGACTGATCACTAAGTGAGCTTCAGTAAACCAAAAAGTTTTATAGCCTGGAAGAAAAAAGAAGAAATAATCAAATGCCAAAGGAATGAGCTCAAATGCACTTAAGACTGTTTTAAAGACTCTGTTTCTTAGCTATCAGGCATCTATCTTGATGATAGGGAGGTATCAGGTATGACTACCTCCTGATCCACCAACATTAGAATCCTGAAGGTGGGTATATATTGGAGTTTTCCTATGTACCAAAAAAAAAAGAAAGAAGACAAACACTCAAATATCTTTGGAAGTACAACAAAACTGTAATAGTTTGCTTGCAAAACTTAGAATGTTAATACTAAGATAAAAAACCATGAGATCAAATGAGATTAAAACCAAATAAAATTATATTAAAAAAAGGAAAGTGAACTTTAATTATTACAAGATTATACAATCTTTACTTCTATAAACAAGAAAACTCACATCTAATTGTTAGAGAGCTAATCAAGCTGAATCATTTGATTGGTGATTTCGAACCCTTTCCATATAAAAACTACCAGTTCAATACCAAAATATCTCATATCAGCTCACAAGTACATAAAGGCAACAGATTTTCGAAAGTGTATTAAAATTAAGTTGAAAGAACATGAATCACAATGAAACAAATCAACAATCAAGTGAAAGGGCAAGAACGTTAACAGTTCGAACAAGAAAAAGAAGCCGGAAACTAAACACAGCTAAAAGAAAATTTTAAAATAAAAAAACCAACGGTGAGATATTCAACGTTAGTGAAAATCGAAAAGACAGAGCAGCCGCAGAAGGATATTACCTTAGAAGAGTTGGGATCGAAAACGAAGAGGATGGAGAAAGAAAGAAACCTTCCGTCTTTAGAAATTTGTACGGATTCTCTGCGAAAATATGAAATAGGTGGCAACACAGGAGAGAAAGAAACAAAGAAGTGTTTAGTTTAGCTCAACAAAGCTTTGTAAGAGAAAATCTGGGGTTATTATAAAATGGAGTCGTAAGAAATAAGCGAACAGTTGTGAGTGATATGAACGTTGGATCTCACGAATCACATCAATCAAGACGGTCGATTGATCGGACGGTTCAGGCTCAGGCGTGCATTCTTGTTGACTGGCGGTCCAATAGACAATAGTTAGATTGAGAATAGACTTATTTCAGCTAAAAGGATTTATTATTAGAAAATAGTTCTAATATATTTAATTGATATGCCACGATCCTTTTTAAGCAAGCAAAAGTCACTTTATTTTACCTTAGTTTTAGAAGCATCTTAGTTGTTACTTATCTACATAAAATTTTTCATTTTTCTTTCAATTGCTTTGACATTTGGAAATGGATTTCAAGATGAAAGTGTGGAAGCTCTAATAGATATGAAAGTTATTTATTGCATTTAAAATTTTTTCAAATCTTTTGGAGTAATTAGGTAGATAGAGTAAGATTACAACTCAATGAAGATCGGAAGAAATATAACACATAAAATATTATGGTGAGTAAAAAAGAAAAGTTACAATAGAAAATACTCTCTAACTATAAGTTACGAAATAATATTTATAATTTATAATCTATAAGATTAGTATCCTCGTAAACTCTACTCTCGGATGCACGAATTTGATTTTTTATATAAAATAATAAGATAAATGAGTATTTATAGATGAATCAAACTAATTATACCTATATATTTCAATTTATTATAATTACCACATATTTTAATATTTACTTTTGCATCACAAATTATTTATATTCATTTAAATATTTTATGAATAATATCTAAATTTTTCTTATGCGAATAATTTCTAAATATTATGAGTTATATCTAGATTTTTCTAATAATCTCTCGTTTGAAGATTTGAATAAGAATTAATCAATCTTTGTACCACATTGTCATTATTATGTTGCTTATATTTCCATCAACCCTACCTAAGGATCTACACCAAACATATTTTTTTTTTGGTAAATCAGAACTTGATAAATAATAAAAGGTTACGTACAAGCAAGAGCTACCAAAGGTGTGCTCAAATACACAAAAGCAAAAGGCATGCATCTAACTACCTTGCTAGCAAGTTCGCCTAGTCAGAATTTACCAAAGCCTATCAAAATAGAATATGACAAGATCAAGCTCAAACCAATCACATAGACAATCATGGGATCATCAGATCCTGGTAGTCGGTATGTATTTGCTCAGATAATGCCCACAGCAGCTACCCTAGGTAATAGTTTACAGTGTATAAACCATTGCCTAGAAAACTCCATGTAATCCGAATTGCATGTAGAACATCGTCAAAGCCCTTGAACGTGAGCAAGAGGGTTCCGCCGCTGGGAAGAGCCCTCCGAGCGACACAGAAATCTGCAAGAAAAAGTTAATGCACATTAGAACTAATTACCTCTCAATGTGTGTAGGCTGAGATTCTCCGGAACTTGGAAGATTATCCAAACATATTACTATTGACTACTTTTGTCATAAAATCTTGTGTATTATTTTTGATATGAAAATTTTGCATATTCACAGTTCCTTCCTCCACTTTCTTGATACAAAGGGGACATTCAAAGTTATAACAAGTACTATAGTTGCATCAAACTACTTAGTCACACCATGAAGTTGTGGAAGAAGGTAAATGAGAAGAGTGTGAGAAAGAAGGCTCCTATATCGGAGAATTAGTTTGGCTTCATACTAAGAAGGTCCACGACAGAAGTGTTACATCTTTTAAGAAGATTAATATAATATTATAGGGAACGATTAAGTAATCTACACTTGATTTTTATTGAATTAGAGAAGGCGTATAACTGGGTATTTGGGAAATCTTATGGAGGTATTTAGAGGCTAAGGGATATATACGAGTTATTAGAGATATATTGAAAGGGTAAAGACTAGAGTAAGGAAAGTAAGAGGATATATATAAAATTTTTCTATCTATATTGGGCTACACTAAGACTCCTCATTGAGTCCCTTTTTATTTGTACTAGTGATGGATGAGCTCATTAAGAATATCCAATGGGATGTGCCTTGGTGTATGTTGTTTGCTGAAGATATTGTCTTAGTTGATGAGACAAAAAAGGATGTCAATATCAAGCTAGAACATTGGAGGGATACGTTAGAATCGAGGGATTTTAAATTGAGCAGAACTAAGATTAAATACTTAGAGTGTATCTTGTTGGGCATAGGTGGATCCTGATGTAGAGGTAAAGATTGATTCAAAAGTTATATCACGAAAAGAGAGTTTTAAGTACTTAGGGTCCATCATTCAAAGCAATGGAGAGATCGGTGAAGATATAGTCTAATATATCAAATCTGAATAACTTAAATGGAAAAGTGCATTAGGAGTTTTGTGTGACAAGAAGATACCATTCAAACTCAAAAGTAATTTATATCATTTAGCGATTAGGTTAACTATGCTATAAGGGGCGAAGTGTTAACCCATCAAACAATTGCATAATCGTAAGCTAATACTAGAAGAGATGAGGATGCTCCATTGGATGTGTAACCTTACCAGAAGAGATAAGGTCAAGAAAATATTGGTAAGAGATAAATTAAAAGTGGCTAGTATTAATGATAAATTAAGAGAGACGAGAATTAAGTGGTTCGAACATGTTAAAAAGAGATAATCTGACATTCCAATGAGAAGATGCGAGAAAATAGTACTTAGAGACTGTAAGAGGAAAAAAAAGCCTAAGAAGAATTGGGGTGAAGTAATCAAGAATGATATGACTTTGTTAAAACTTACCAAAGACATGGTTCGTACCAGAAAACTTTGGCGTACTAGGATACATATAAAGGATATCATGTAGAGAGGTCTTTATCGTTCTGTCTTAAATCCTATAAACTTTTTCCTTTGAGTCATTTGTTTTTATAGATAACCTTAATATTTTGATTAAGTAGTACTTCTCTCTAAGTTATTTAGATTATGTAGTTTCTCTTTTTTTTTTTTTGAGAAGTCCTAAGTAGTTTTTACTTAGTCTAGTTACTTTATTGTAATGGCTGGTGTAATTTATTCCTGTATTTGTCTCTTTTTGTCTTAGCTTGTATATTTATTTACATATTTTTATCTTGTATTATTAATCTTTACTATGTTCTATATGTATTATATTACATAATTTTGTATGTTTGATTATATGTATTTATTGATATTTTGTATTAATATTAATTTGCACTATATGTGGGCCTATCAGAAACAACATGTCTACCATATAGGGGTAAGACTGTATACTATTGAACTTTGCCGGACCCCAATAGAACTCAAGCAATTCTTGTATATCAACACCTTAGCGCTGAATTGCTTGAGTTCTTGAGTCCTATATCGGAGAATTGCTTGAGTTCTATTGCTTGAGTTCTATTGTATCTAAGGCCCATGATTAATGAATCAAATCTTGTATATCAACACCTTAGCGCTGGTTTAAAACCATATAGAGATTTGTTCAAGCTATAAACTAAGTTCTCTTTTTTTTTTCAAAATCTTTTAGGTAGAGTATATAATCTTTTTTCAAGATCATTAAAGAAAAATAAATTTCACTTCTAAATATTTTAGATATAAGTAGAAAATAACATACAGTACCAAAACTACTTTGATAGTAGTAGTTAAATTATAGGAAAAATATCTAATTAAAGTTAATTCCTTCTTTTTAACAATATCCTTTCATTAATCTTCCATAATATTGTTCCACTTGATCATTACCATTTTACTTGATCTTAAAGACCCATTTATTATCAATTGACTTCCTTCCTTATAATAATAATGCAAGCTATCAAGTTTTATTTTTATAAAGAGCTTCAATTTCTTCCCTCATTATTACCATCCACTAAGAAGCATTTGGATTATTAAAAAGATTGTGTGCTATATTACCCTCCATTACATAATTTGAGTGCTAATTTAGTGGCTTTTTACATGATCTGTTCAATGATCTTTTGAAATGTCAAACTCAAGCAATTCTTGAACATCTTTCTATTATGCTGCTTCAAGAAAAGTTCAAAATTCCTTTTACACTTGTATATCAATATCTAAACTTCTTTATGAAGTGTTTTGAGTTTTTCTTCCTTTTTCAATTAATTTTTTTACAAAGGTTACATCCATGTTGGCAATAATCTTGTGGGAAATGGGATCCTACAGATAATAACCCTTAACTCTATCACTATATCCTAAAGACAAATATACCATAAAGTATGGATCTAGTTTTGTGATTTCATTGTCATTGTACATAAAAAACACAAGACTTCCAAATACAAAAAAGTTTACAGTAATCTACTAGCTTTTCACTCCATATTTATCAATGTCTTCAATTCAATTATAGTTGATGAAATCTAATTCACCATAAATCATATGATATTGAGTACTTCAATCCAAAAAGGGCCTATCTAAGTTTGTGTCTCTCAACATTGCTCTTGTTTTTTTTTAATAGAGTTTTGTTCATTTACTCTATGATTCCATTTTATTGAGGAGTTTATGTAATAGTGAACTATTTTGATGTGTTCTTATTTAAAGAATAAATCAAATTTATTGTCAATATAGTATCCTATATTTTCATCCTTTATCACTTAACCTTATTACCAAATCAAGTTCAATGTGTACTTTGAAAACTTTGAAGAATCATAACATATATGCTTTCCTTTTGATATGTTACATCTAATATCCATAATTAAAAAAACATTGCTTATTGAATTTGATGTATTAAATTTTACATAGTGTTGTTTACTTGTAATACAATGCTCACAAAAGATAATGAGACTTCTATGAGCCTAAGGAATAGCTTTTTTTTCCAATAAGCATATCCATTCCTTGTTTAGATATATGTCTAAGGATGTTATACCATACCATTGGAAATGTTTCACTTAGATTGCTTGAAGCGACTAATACTTATGCTTCTAAAAGTATCTCTCCCTTTAATTTATATAAGTTTTCATTTATCTTTCCTCCCTTAATAGGTATAAAGGTATCATGAATCATCTTTAAAATCCTATTGACAATTTCTATTTTGCATTTAATATCATGTAGTTTTCCTAAAGACAATAAAATCTTCTTTAAGCTCGATTTATACTTCTTAAAGAGTATGAGTTATGCAACCATACATTTTAGTTTGATAGTACTTATGCTAACAACCTTTAAAGGATAATTGTCACAATTGTACACAAATCCTTTTGAGATGGGTTTATAATGATGGAACCATTCTCTTACAAAGATAATATGAAAAGTAATTCTGGAGTCTATGTTAAGTCAATTAAAATACATATATTTTGGACTTAATATTTATTGATTTGTGAAATTGGCATTCATAAATTGATGGAATTAATTGTTGAATGTTCACAGGTGGCTGTCAGTATCAAAAAGACGAAAAAGGATCGAAAAGAGGAAAAATATGGAAGAAATCCTAAATCTGCAAAATTTCCAGAATCCATCTTCAATTAGAACACGATCGCCAAGATTTTCTAAAGTTCTTTTCAAGAAGTTTCCCACCTAAACTAGAAGACTATCTAATTGGGATGAAATCCAATCAAGATTTTGAAGAGATGGAATTTAATTAAGAAGCCAATGTGATTGCCACATATACATATGGGTTAAGGGATTGCTAAAGGTGGGAGGAGTAGATTAGACTAGGGTAGCTTAGGTTAGACCATTGATTATTCTCTTCTTTTTAGGAATTGCCGCATCCTGACTTTCTTCTTGTTTCTTATTATTCAACGCATATCATCTTCTTTTAAGGCTGCCGCTGTTCACGTTTCTTGATTATTCTCCAGCATATCATCGCATATTCCCTTCTTGTTTTTCCAGATCACCGTATTTTCTATTCTTCTCCTAGCTGACGCAACCCTGTTTTCACCTGGTCCACATTGCTGCATATTTTTCAATTACATCATCGCACATCATCGTCACTTTTCCTTGGTTGCCATAACTGATTTCTTCTTATTATTCAACAACCCATCATCGACGTCTCTTCTCTTGTTGGCTGTCACATCGTGCTTTCCTATGGGTTTTATTTGTTCAACAGATCATTGCCACAATCCACTTATTTCCCTTGGTCCATGTTACTTAAGTTCTTCAACAATTTCCTCACATATCAATCTCCAGTGGCTGCCGCAAGTGCTTTAATTGTTTTATGGTTTAATTCTTTTGCATTCCAAGTAATTAGTCGCATAGAGTTAGGGCTGTTGATTAATTTAATTTTCTGTTTTCTTGTTTTCATTTCAGTTATAGAGTTTGTTTATTTTATTATTTCTTTTGATTTCAATTTATTTATGATTAACTAATTTTCTTGTCTTGGTTGAGGGATCCATGTTCCATGTTATTGTGGTGAGATTTTCTGGATATTTTTCATGTTGTTAATGAATATTGGATAATTTTAGTTCTGGATTTTTTAATTGGATTTGTTAGTTTCTAGGTGCACAACTAGGAATTAATTAATTCAACTGCTAGGTTAACAAAATCTGA
>JAOQMR010000212.1:5683987-5697949 GCA_027563865.1 Erythroxylum pelleterianum | reverse complement strand
AAAAAGAAAAGAAAAAGAAAGAAAGAAAAAAAATCCGAAAAAGAAAAATAGTACGAGTAGTTGTCTTTTATGTCATATTTTTAGCTCAGAATCTGAAATTATGTGTCCCTTTTGCTTGATGTTTTATGAAGGCTTGTGACTAACCTTCTTTTTACCATACTTTTACCTCACCTATGAACCTAGCTCCATTACAACCTTGATAAAGTCCTCATGATCTATCGGCCTATGTGATCTGAATGATTGAGAATTGGTGAAACTGCAAGCCTATGGTAGTGCAACATGACAGAGTGAGATTTGAGCGAAACACCTACGCGCAAATACTTGAGTGTAAGAGCGCAATCCGTGAAAAGAATTCACTTTAATTTCATGTTTGCTTTTGAACAAAAATGCTTGATTTTGGCTTTGTTTATTTGCATTAGTGAAAAGCAATTATGATGTGTGTTGCAAATTAAGTCTTGCTAGCCTAAGTTGATGGATTGTGTGCACTTGATTTCTGAAGGATGAATTGACTGAGTTTAATGGTTTGATATGTTGCTCGAGGGCGAGCAAGGGTTCGGTGTGGGGGAGTCTAAGAGCCATACAATAAGTAGTGACTTCCTGCTTTTAATTGCTGTTGTAGCTTCATAATATAGAGCATTATTATCATGTAAAGTACTTACAAATTTTCCTTGAGGATTGGAATGTTTCTGATTTAAATTTCAACAATCTCTTTTCAAGCGACCTTTCTTATTATAATTGTAGCATTTGAAATCTTCTTACTTTTAATATTTTGATCTACCATGATTTTGACTCCCACTTAAACTATGTTCCATTGATCTTTCTCTTATCACTGTCAAACTTTAACTTATTCTGAACTAGATTACCTGTCTTCTTTATTCTTGTACCAACTTTCTTCCTCCAAAATCATAGCAACAACATCATCGAAGACTAGGTAGTTTATAAGAAGATTATTGGTTAAATTAATGATGATTTGATTATACAAATCAAGTAGATTTTGAAAAAGAAGTTTGACACATTTATGTGACTCTATTATATAAACCAATGATGGGAGCATAAAGAATAAAGCAGCCAAATTATGAATATGCTCAATCACAAAAGTGGATTCTAATATTTAAATGGTATAAAGTTTTTTCTAAAAGAAAATTTTATTCTAAAGTGACTTGACCTCTTATAGTTTTGTGAGATAATCTATTCTCTTTTGTGTTTTCTTCTTCGTCAAGCTAAATAAAACTTCATAAGCTAAAGCTAGATAAAGATTTTCAATATCATTCACGTCCATTTCATTTCATTTCATTTAACATTAGGGTAAAAGAAACAATCGTCCATACATTTTAAGAAATCTTAAAATACCCCTTTAAACTTTAGAATTCTTGAAAAAAATCTTATATTTTAAACTTTTCTAAAAAAACCACGTCTTTAGTTTTGATGAAAAAGTAATAAAACTTCACATTTGGCAAATTTGGTCTACATGGACCAATTATTTTTAATTGACATGGACCCAATTACTAATCCAAAACCTGACCTGCCTCAAGCTAACCTAAATAATTCTCAAATCTAGTTAACCTAATTTCTTCAAAATATTTCATTGTTTTGCTTTCAAATGTCTTCACATTGTACAAGTAGAAGAAGAGGGGCGTGAAAAAGACAATCAGTAGAAGATAGGCATAAAAAAGACAAGTAGTGGAAAAGGGGCATAAAAAATGTGAGATAGAAGTGAGTAAACACAAGAAGCAGCCATAACCAAAGTGAAACAAATCGCAAAGAAAGTGCCATAACCAAACCTCTTCATCATCATCTTCCTCTGTCCGGAATGAAAGGAATGTAAGATTTAAGTTATGCCAACTTGCTTACATCTGGAAATAGTATGTACACAACATTTCTTAAGCTTTGAACCGAACAATGAAAACTAAAAGAAGTTAAAGTTTTTGATACTTGAATAAGTATGAATTTCACACGCCCTGAGCTTGAAAATTCGAGCTTGTTCTGTTGATATTCACTTTCAGGGATTACAGAACTATAATATTGAACTAGAGGAATTAGAAAGAACCGTCAGAAAAGTTGACGTAGTCAATAATTACAGTATATTAGAAAATTGAGTCTTTTTAGCCATAACACCAAAGAAACGTGGCCTTAATCAAGAAAGGAAAAACAGAAAAAGGGAACTTCTTATTCCAGCAGTTTGTTAACATATTTCATTTGGTTTGAGCTGCTGCGGCGAGAGGGAGTCCTTATTGAACTTTCCAGCATATGAAAAGGAAAATAATAATTTAATTAATGATGCTGGTTAATTGATAAGTTGCCTCCAACTGCCTTATTGTGTGGAGCAAATTGGAGCTTTCTTAACAAGGAAATTGAAGTTGGTCTTGTACTTGAGAAAACTCTGATAGCATGATCTGTTGACAAACCTTTATAAGATTCTCGTTGTTTCCATCATCATGTAAGCGTTTCTTAAGCTTATCCGTTGAGACAGACAAATCATTAGAGAAAGGGTTGGGAATCCAAGCTACCCCCTATCTCTCTTTGAATTAGTTCACTTTCAACCCCTTTCCCGTTGGATAATCACTCAATAGTAGTTATTCCATTCCTATCACTCTTTTAGAGAAGTTGTCTCTTAACTATTAGGCCATCTTCAACCAATCTACTCTAATTAACGCACCAAAGTTGGATTTCCAAGACTACCATTCTGGTGTAATGATCATGCACCAAAAGTTATAAAATAACTTTTTTGATCATTTTTTATTTACATATTTCTTTTATGTTCTTCTCACATTTTGATCTATTTATATAATTGGTTAAGTAATTAAATTTAAATATAATATTTTATACCAAATATATCATTATAAAGATTTCGTTGACAACTTTAAAATGACACTAATATTGAATATAATATTAAATTTATTTTTAAGTGTTATAAATTCATTAATAAAACATTTCAATAATAAAATGTAAATTCATTAATGCACATTTTGGTTTGCCAGGTCAAATGATGACATTAATGTATTGGAGACATCTCACTTGTTCACAAACCTTGTCAATGGAAAATTGTATGATACTGGATATTATTTAACTGATAGTATTTATCCAAAATGGTCTACGCTGGTACAAACCATTCATGATCTCCGAGGCCCAACAAAAAAGTTATTCGTGAAGATGCAAGAAGCATGTCAGAAGCGTGCATTTGGAGTTCTCTAATCACAATTTGCAATTATCAAAGGATCGACATGTTTTTGAAAAAAAATCCATATTACATATGATATTATGTCAGCATGCATTATAATGCACAGTATGATCATTGAGAACGAAAGTGATACCCAAGTGGCCATACAAGGTTGGAGGGAAATGCTAACCCCTGAAATTAATATAAATAGAGACGATATAATTAGGTTTCAAGAATTGTTTGCTTGACATAAGCAAATTAAAGATAAAAGCTCATTATGAACTTCTTAATGCAATGATTGAATATTTGTGGGAACGATATGGTAATTCAGAGGATTAGAGGTAATGTGTAATAAAAATATTATATTTGTCTAGCTATTAATTTGATGTAGAGTGGTTAGAGGGATAAAAATTTTGGCGTAAAAAGATTCTTAAAATATTCCTTTTTACACTTAATTTGGTTTAAAATTTTAGTGTAACCATTAGAGATGGCCTTAAGGTATGGAATCATATTTTTCTTCATTGGTCATTGCCCATCCTCCCTCCTTCTTGGCAAACAAACCTCCTTCTCTAACCACCCTCCCTCTGGCTAGCAAACCACTAAAAAATAACAGTCCTCCACCTTCCCCAAACTCGATTTATGGTTATAGTATTCTTCCTCTTCCTTCTATTATATCTAATATTGATCCAAACCATTCTCCATATCTTCCTTCTGTGCCACAACCACCACTGCTATCCTCCACTTCTCACTTTCCTCCACTCACAATATTTGCCTTTGGATCCCAAATTTCTCTATTTTCATTTCCTTTACTCCCACTCCTGCACCTCAGTCCCATCATATACTTCCAATTATTCCAACTTCGGAATAAATGATAACATCCAAATCCTTATCTAACCCCTTTTCCTCTAAAGTCTCCTCTTTCACCCATAAAACTTTCCCCACTAGTTCCTCCCCTAAAGCTTGGAGTTTAATAGTTAGTGCCAATCTTTTACCCAATACTTAAGACATAACAACAAAACCTCTGGTATACAAGCTCCCTGCAAAACTATAATTTATGAATTTATCTAGATCCCCAACATCCCAAAGTAACAGCTACAACAAATCGTAATTCTACTACCTCCCCTTCTCATAAACAAGATGGAGCAAACTCTGCAAAACCTCCACTTAATGCAATACTCTCTATCAATCTTCCTTCCCAACCTCTCACAAAACTAACAACCTACAATGAAGTAAATGTAAAGAAACGAGAACCTGCGGAAAAGCAAGAACATGAATTAGAGAAAAAGGAACTGAATGCAGGATATAATTCCAAAAGAAAATCCAACAAAAAGAAAAAAAGTAAAGGCTTGATAAACCTTTCCGCGATGTGATTATAGCTTAGAACGTAAGAAGTTTGAACTGTCCCAAAAATAACAAGCTTTGAAGGACTACATCAACCAAAAAATCCATTTTTGTTAGGCTTACTAGAAACAAAAATTGAACTAGCCCTAAGTAAAGGATTGTGGTTTCTAGAGAACGGTGGAGTACAATTTCAAATCATGCTTACTATAGGTTAGGAAGAATTTACCCTACAAACCAAAAAAAAAGATTCTTAACACAAAACAGTCAGATTAGTTTTTGCATATGGAGGTGTTTCCATACTCACTTCTAGAGAGAATCTAAGTAACATTTGTCTATGCTACTAACTATGCCTTTTAACGGAACAAGCTATAGAAAGATACAGAAGAGCCAGTAAAAAGTTGGAAGGAGCCATAGATTATACTAGGGTATTTTAACCGCATCCTCCATTCCGATCAAACTGAAAGACCAAGTAGCAAAATAGGGACAACATACAAGGAATTAAGAGATTGTCTCAGCAGACAACAATTCAGCATTAGTGGATTTGTCATTTAGAGGAAATCTAGTTCCTTGGTCTAATAGACAGGAGGGGCACTACCATATAAGGAAAAAGTTGGATAGCAAGCTAGTAAATTCAGAATGGATAAAAAAATTTTAGAACACAAAAGCCTAGTTTACCAATCCTAGAGATAGAAATGCTAAGAACCTCATTTAAGTTCTTTTTTAAAAATACATGTTATGTATCTTATTATTAATTTTGACATTATTTGGTATTTAAATTTGATTAGTTTCAAATCCTAACTAAGATGGGATTTGATAATGGTTATCTTCTGTTTAATTTGATTATAGGCTATCTTGGATAAGATTGGTAGCTGATTGAATGGAGAAAGAAATCTATCTGGTGAAAACTCCTTATGTGAAAATATAGCTGAATGGGTCTTCTACCAAAACAATTTTTCTTGGTCTTGTGTTGTTGATGCTTTTGGGGTTGCAGCTATGTTTTTGTTTTTGGCTTTGCATGAATCAGTTAGGTAATTTTAAATCATACTTTAAAGTCATTCAAGTTACATTGGTTGGTTGAGTCTTTGGTCGTGGTTCTTTCTTATGCAATTGTCATTGATGTTTTTTTGGATACCGCGTGTCTTTTACTGTGACTGGTTTTAGGCTAGTATGTCGTAGATGTCTTCACATCTGGTGTCGTGATTCCCTTTTTGGGTGTATTGTTGATGTGCTTCATAGTTGGGTCTTCTTTTGTTTTGCATTGTTGATGGATTTTCTGCTAAGAGCTCTTGGATTTGTGGTTTTCAGTATGATTGGAGTGAAACACTACTGATTTTATGTGTATAATTAATCCACCCTGTTGCTTGTTTTTCTGTAAAGGGTCATGTTTATGTGGGCTGAAGGGTATCGTGAGTAATCTAGAGATTTTAAGTGCGTGACTCCTACGTTTTTCTGTTTTTGTTAGCTGCATGATTTTTGGGAATTCCAGCTGTGAGTTTTCAGCTTTGTAATTGTCAAGTGGATGGAAGGACTGATGTGCTGATTTTATGTTAACGAGAATTCCTTCTTGGTGCTATGAGAATTCCTTCTTGTCAAGGGTTGAGTGGTGTTGACTCAGTAAAACCTTGTATAAAACTATTTTCTTTAGTGAAAGAATTAATCTAGGTAAGGGCCCCAAAGACGTGGGCAAGGTGTGTCAAACTGTGTCAGCATGGTTTGGGTAGATCTATAAACGTGACGAATTACACAATTTCATATAATGGTTTTGTGTAGTCGTAAACTTGAGGGAGTCTATGAAAGAGTTCCGTGCCACTAGCGGCAGGCGGGAGAAGCTTTTAACTTGGTCAACATGCACGTGACATTCTTGAATGGACTACCAAAACCCACATAACATGTATTTCAAAACTTGTTGCCCAAAATGGCACTTTTCGAAAACTTGATTTCATATACTTGATATATTTCGAAAACCATTTCCGAAAACATGATTTCATAAACATGCGATCTTTTCAAAAGAAATCATTTTCATAAATCATCACACAATTCACATATCAAACATGTAGCAATTTCTCAATTCATTCAAGACACAATTAATGCAACACTTATGATGCAATTTAAATCATTAAATTTCCTTGATTTAAAGAAAACAAAAGTGGCTTATTTACTCTATTATAAACATGTACCCACCTTGATTTCCTTGCTTCATAACAACTCAAACATCAAATTTATCTCACAACATTATCAATTCTCAACTCATTTGATTCAACAAAACCACAATTTCCTATCATTCACCATAGCTATCACATACACCACTCCTATGCAACATTATAACTTGTAACAATCATATCTTTCCATTCCGTTATCCAAAAATTACAAATTTTATATCGTTGGAAAGCTAGAAAGATCATCTACAACTTCTAAGAAGACAATTTCTACCAATTCTATCTAGATAATTCCAACATTTCCCTTGAATTCAGAACACAATCCTACCCTTATGAAAATTGAAAAATAGCAATGTAAAAATTTGAAAAGCCATAAACAACCATAATGTATATGTATTTTATTTGCATCAAAATAAGAGTTTTACAACGCTTTAGTGGGCATTTGAGCTACTTTACAACATAATCAAAAATACAAACTTTGCAAAAACAATAATTTCTCAAAATGCAACTAAAGCATTATTTTACAAAGTTCAACTTCCAAAGATCAAAAGAACAAAAATGCAAATTGGAGTAATGCCTCGACGCTCAACTCGATCGCTCGACATCTTGCTCATCGCCTGTCAATGGGAAGGTGTGGGGGTGAGCTTAACGCTCGTAGATAACACTTTTATAATCGGTAATAAGCAAAAACCATTCGAAACTTTCATGATTATATCAAAACCTCATTGAAATCCATAAACATTCATTTCTCAAAATTGTCAACTTGTCAAACAAAATCACACTTCTCACAAGTGAAACAATCATCGACTTATCAACACATGAAAACATATAAACACATAATAATGGTTTGGGCAAGTCCATAAACATGACGAACTACGCAATTCCATGTAATGGTCTTGTGTAGTCATAAACTTGAGGGAGTCTATAAAGGAGCTCCATGCCACTAGCGGATAGGCGGGAGAAGCCTTGACTTGGTTAACGTGTACGTGACAATTCTTGGATGGACTACACCAAACCCACATAACATGTAATTCATGAACTGAAAATATTTTTCCCAAATGGCACGTTTTTTAAAGCTTGTTTTCATGAACATGACATGTTTTACATGCATTCCCATCATCATTTCACAATTCAACAACCACATTCCTATACCAAGCATAAAAACCATTTTTCAACTTAATCAAAAGTAACAAATACAACAATTGCAAAGCAATTTGAATTTATTTCCAAAATTCACACACAATAACAAATTCTCAATCATTTAAAGAACAATAAATGCTCATTTATGAGATAGTTGGAAAAATCATTAATTTCATTTATTTCAAAAATATTTATAGCTTATTAACTCAAGTATAAAAATGTCACCCACCTTAGTTTCCTTGCTTGAAAAGTTGCTCAAATGTGCCTCTCCTCTTGCTCCTCTTGCCTCCCTTGATTTTCTTCAACATTGACACAAAAATTCCAAATCAATAGGAATCCAAATTGGACAACCCAAAGATCCAAATGCATGAAATTGATCCTAGAATACTTATACCCATACATTTCCTAAGTTCTTTGAACGAAAACCCTTTCAAAAATTCAAAACATTAAAAATCACTTACCTTGAATCTTCACCCAACTAAAGGATTTCTTGGCTCAAATGGAAGCTTGAACCTTCCTCTTCCTTTTTCTCTTCTTGCTCACTCTCAAAATCCCTCTTAAAAGTTAAGAAAAATCAAAACCTAGGTGGGTCTTCTTTCGTTCCCCCCTTATCTCCCCATACGACACTCTCTCTCCCTCCGTTCTCTCTATTTTCATTTTTATCTTCTTCCAATTAAAAGACAACTCATTCTTCTTCCTTTTAAACCTTTAGTGATTGCAAAAGTCCACTTTGCCCCTCCTTCAAAGCCTTAAGATTTTACAACTTAAGTGATCTTCCAACAATACCCCTTAGGCAACTTATCACCTTAACTTTAATTCACTTCACCTATGTCACATAATCTCATTAATATTAACATGCTAATTAATTCCAACATACATAAATCTTGCAAGACCCCAAAAATTAATCTAATCATGCTTAATCAAATAAAAAAAATTCAGGAGCCAACAGAACTTACCTAACATAAGGTCCATGGGGAGCTATATAAGAGAAAAATGCATCCATACACCAAAAATAAGAAAGTATGAAGGGCACCACAGATAGAGGGGAAAAATAAAAAGAATATTACACGGTATTGTTGGAAAAAGAAAACACAGAGAGAACTAAGGAAGAATAGGAATCTCACATATTTCTGGCCTTGATGGTCGAAGAATGGGTAAATTGAAGAAAAACCCCCCAATGATATTTTTATCAATCTTTAACTACAAAGAAACATGTTTAGAAGTAGGGAAAAAACAAAAAGACTGAGAAGAAGGAAGATACCTAATCTCAATCCTAACAACATTATGATTGACTTCCAACTACAAAATAAAACGGATTAAAAATAGAGCATAGACAGAAGAAATAGAGCAGCTAATAAAAAATAACTAATTTGGTTTGGCTTAGAGAAAATTAGGTTTTGGAGAGAAAAGGAGCCTAGAATAGTTGGTTATAGAAGTAGAATGGGACACCTGTCCAAAAAAAGAGTTACAGTAGCAAGATAAATATAAGGGCGCATTTAACAAAGAAATATTCTCAGCTTTTAACTTTTGTGTTTACCCCTAATATTTACCATCTTTTATAAATATTTCACCCTCTAACTATTATATAGAACTTGCTACATACAACATCGCTTTTATAAGGTAACTCTACCTTAATGGAAATGGAATTTTAATTTTCAAATAAAAAGGGTTTCCATTATTTGATCATATATTACCCTATACAAAGGATGAATGACTACAGTTAGGTGTTCACGGCTTTAATTTTTTTGCTTTCCTATCTAACAAGATTTAGTAGCTATAGATTTGTGCACTATGTAATTTTTAATTTAATGCTATCTTTAGCTTATGAATCCAAAAGTAGTTACAGTGCCAATACTTAACTTCTATAAGAAATATAATTCAATTTCATAATGTTCTTTAGTATAATTTCTTAGATGTGCTTCCTAGTTCCTATATAACTTGATGAAAATAAATGAATAGTAGTGTTCATATTGTCTTTGAAATAGAAATTAAGGTAATTTGATTTTGTTGTAGTATTTCTTTTATTTGATTGTACCTTATTAAGTGTGAATTTTGACAATTAAATGAATATGAAGTTGTGATGTGCTCACCAATAGCCAAAATCAGGTCTCCTAATGTGTTTACTATTTTTTTCAATTTAGAATAAGAAAATTGCAAAATTGTGTAGTAGTACAATGAATAAGATTGAAGACCACTGACATGATTATAATTGTGGATTGATAATACCTATAAAGACTTCTTGGACCAAGTTTATCCCAAGAAGATGATTTTATGGATATGCTCAATTTAGAGTAAATTTTAAATAAACATTATTTTATTAAATATTTAATTTGGATTATGTCATAGCGAGTTATTAAATTTTCTTATACACATTAATTGTAGAGCAATGAATATATGATTACTTTGTATAGTAAGACAAAAAAATTCATAATTAGTAGTATAAATGTCATAAGTGGGCTTTGAGAAATCAACAACAAATTGAAAAAACCCCTCTCCAATTCGTCCACAACTATAAAGTTCATATTAAGTTTAAGGAAAGTAGTAGGAGGTGAAATGAAACATATAATTAGGAATAGAGAACAAATAAATTTTTAGTTTGAGAACTGGAAAGACATGGGCCTCATAACTTACACCCATCGAACAACTCTATATAATGTTTTCTACTAAAAATATAACAATATGTTTAGTCATCTGTGACAACTCCCAATATTGCCCTTCAATAGGGCTAAACTTAGTTATTACAAAATTTTCCTTCCTACATGCCTGGCCAAAGCAAGGAAGATAGGATCATTGGGCCTGGAGGACCCTCCAACAGGTTTACTATAGCCTCTTGTACTAATGTGTTCACTGACAGAAATTTAGAAGAAGGATGCAACAATATAGTTTGGGTTAAGCATTGAATACCTTAACACTCTATCATAATGTGATAGCTATAAAAAATAAGCTACTAACACTAGATAAAATGACTTGAATAGGTGATCACTGATGTACATCGAACACACCAGAAAATAATACCTAACTTTACACAACTAAATTTGTAGTAGTAGTAGTGAGAAAGGATCGTATCCACATAGAGTATGTATTTAGCTTCTGTAATGAATGAATAAGAATATAGGATATTTTTTAGAGGGTAGGTAGTTTTATTAAATTTAGTTAAAAAAATAGAACTATGGAAGAGAAACTAATTCAACATTACAAAACTGCAAGGGTTATCAATGGGTTTTGAATTCAGTTCGTGGTTAAATCTCAACCTTCACACAAATGTGCATAATCAATCATCATGTTGTTCTAATACCTCTCTTTGAAACTATTAACTATAGATTAACAACAAACTTTGTCAATTCCAATTTTCCCTTATATTATATCTAAATAAAATAAGTTCTTTATTTATGTCTAGCTATTAGACAACCTAGAATATGCTCTCTAGATTTAATGTGATAATTGTATTACATAATAGGAAAATATAATAATCTAAGCAATAGCCACATAAGCTCAAGTCATTTAACCTATGCTATCTTATCTCTAATGATGCGTGACTATTAATTTACCACAAGTGAAACAAATTTACAATGATTACATATTGCAATCTAGATTCTAGTAATGAATCCTTGTATGAATAATCTAGTAGGTCTATTTAAATCATTCACACTTAAATCCAAAACATTAAACGCAGAATAACAGAGTCAATCCCAAAAGAGAGTCAAGAACAACATCACTAGATTAATTAATATGTAAACATGTTCGTCGGCCTCAATATCTCCTTTAAACTAGAAATATGAATTTAAACTTCTTATAACTCTCAAAAGGGAAGGGAGTCTGCCTCCTTTTGAGTCTATAATCTCTTTATACCTTTTTTCCCTCTTAAATGCCCTTTTGTAGTGCAAAATTAAGATTCCATGATTATACACGTTTAGTTACATAGGTTTATAAGTGATTGTGTATGTTAATTTGGTAGAAATTGTGAACTTACATTGTTTAAAGAGATACTCAGCCAACATACATAGCCATGTAAGTCTTTATATAGGTGCTTAGGTCTCAGGGTTGCTTGAAACAATGTTTTAAAGTTTATTCACAATTCCAGTGAGTTACACATTTCCATACTAGGTTGTGAAAGTCATAATAACTCCATTTCTTCCATTCTTTATCTGTCTTCACCTCATATTTCATCTCCTTCTTGCTCCATAAAGGCAAATAAGATTGAACATCAATGGAAAAACACTAACGACGCAAATTTAGCTCAGTTTAGTTCTTACACCTAAAGAAAAATATGAACCAAAATAACTATCTAAGCATAATAAAATGTTAATCACTAGGAATTAGGGAGTAAATATATAATCAATTAAGTATTTATCAAGTTTCCCTACACCTAGTTTTTAACCGTCCTCAGACAAAACTAAAAATTAAAATTAAAATTAAAACACTTCCTTTTTAACCATTTTACCTAAGAATAGATAGTTACAAAAAAAGAGGAATAACTTTTAAAACCATGGAAAGAATTGAATATTCAATGCTTTTACTCATGATCAATTAACAATGATTCCTTTCAAAAAATGAACAATCTAGGGGTAGACTTTAACAAGTTAAGTTTAAAAGCAAGATCAATCTACAGGTACACTCAAACACTTTCATACCTTCCACGACTTTGCATATCTTCTCCACCACTAAAGATTCACATGCATAACACAAATCACAAGAATTTTCAAAGTTGTAATTGGGCCAAAGGTTAAGGTGAGAGATATTTAGGCCAAGCTGTACGCATTTTGTTCTCTATTAGTTATGGATAAGATTGTGTACTTCTAGACTTTCCCAGATCAGGCATTCAATGAGACTTCTATTGACATATTGTTATTGTTGATGTAATCTAAAACAACCTTATACAAAACTAACTAAAAATGTAATGTAAAGCATAGCACTTTAGATCTCTTGAAACATGGTTACCCTTATAATCTATTCTTCTTAATACAAAAATAGCAATTCATTAATAAGTGATATCATGTGGATGACTTGTGCCAAGTTTTATATGCTAGAAAAGGAATTTATTAGAAAGAATTTATAAAATTAATTTGCATAATTTAATACTAAAAATATTTATTTGATAAATAAAGTTAAGTACCTTTTAAAAAAAACATTTTTAGAAGCTAAAGTCTTTAATATTTATTTTTAGAATAACAATATTTAAATTGTATTATATCATACTAACAATTTTGTGTATAGTGAAATTTATATTCTATTATAATTCATATGAGATGTTTATAACAATTTAAAAATTAACATAAATTTAAAATAATTAAGTAAAATATTAAATTCCAATAATAGCAAATTTCTTAAAAAAAGTTAACAAAAAGATATGTATAAATTATAGAAATATAAGTTCATACTAACCCGACAGCTCCGGAATAGCGAAAGAGGAAAAAATCGAACATATACTAAAACCCATAATAACTAAAATATAAAACAAACGTAGAGTTGCTTTTTAACTAAAAATATAAAACAAAAATAGTGTGCTTTTCTTCTCCACGAGTATCTTTCATTTCTTGAATTTTCTCCATTTTCTGGTCCAACAAGGATTAAAGAAAAAGGAATCAAAACTCCAAAGGATGGTTGTTGCTAGTGAGATAAACAGGAGAGAGTTTATTTGTTTTCCATTAAGAAAAGATAATCAATCAATTATTTTTATCTCTTTTAAATTTATTTTTAATAAATGTACATTACTATTTTTTATATTTCTAATAATAAAACTCCACAAATCGTTTTTCTTCATCAATTACGTCCATTTTGAGACTGTTTTGAGTTAAATTGCGTTTTCTTTTTTAATTTAGAAAGAGCTTGATCATGTAGAAAGGACATTGCCTTTTAATGAAGGCAAAACGAAATTCTTTTATTTTGAGATCCTAATTTGAAGCGGCTCTTTTGTTCTTTTGTTGGAAAAAGGGAATTTCTTCAAATTTGAACAATTGAGACATTCGGAAATATTTTTTTTCATCTGTGTATTATTTCTTAAGCTAGTTATGTATTCATTCTAAAGTCAAGGGCTAACCAATGACTCACAAATAACAAAAAGGGAATAGATTCTGGTTCAGTCGGTTTTTGCCGGGGCTGAACGTGGTTGTTCGGATCCATGATTCTGATTGATTTCGGCTACAGAATACCTGCAAAACAGATAAAGGC
>JAOQMR010000212.1:5591535-5605001 GCA_027563865.1 Erythroxylum pelleterianum | reverse complement strand
GCATTTTCTCCATATTTGTCTTTATCTTAAGCTTCCACTAGTAAATACCGCATGACAAATAACATTATTGTCTGCTTTATTGTTATTTGTTTGATCTTTTCAAACTAGGGTCGGCCACAACCTTTTGTAATCATAATGTACAGAATTACATGCATATTTATTGGGAAAAAAATAAATTTCAGTTTGAAACATTCTATTTCACCTTTTATCTCATAATTCATTAACTTGTGACGTGACCTTTTAGGTTATGTTTAGTTGAACGTAAAGTTTTTAATAAAATAAAATTAAATAGAATAAAATAGAATGGTTTATAATATAATGAAATATAAATAGATTTAATATTCAAAAATTGTTATTTGAAAAGGATAGAAGAGTTTATAATGTAATATAGTAAAATGTTGTTTGAATGAAGAGTTTATAATGTAATATTGTGTAAAGTTGTTTGTTTATCATTTTACATTTTATCTTAAATTCTTCAAATTCAGAGGTTTTTTATTTTTACTATTTAAAATGGAATAAAATATACCATTAATTCATTTCTATTATAAACATTTATTTCAAACGATAGAATAATATTACATTTCATCCCATCTCATTAATAAATCCTAACTAAACATAACTTTAATCTTAGAATCCAACTCCTTAAGAGGCTTTTGCGAAGCACCAGATCCTATTTGTCAAAAATGATATTCTCATCTTGTTTAAGTTAATTTTAATATATGGATAAGGTTTAATAAAGTAAGGAAAAAATTAATTAAGTAAAATAAACTTATGTTCTGTCGGAAAAAAAAAAGTCAAATCTTTCACAAAATGTACGACAAGGCAGCAGACATAGTGCCCCGTTCGACACGGGACGGGACGGTAGGACTAGGAAAGCAGAGCCATCTTCTAGAATCCAAAATTAATATGGAATGATCCAACCCAGCCATTTGTCCTTGGCTACAACCCTAGTTAATAAGTATCTCTTAATAAAATATAATACATTGTTTCTAAAAGTGACCACTTGTAATAGAAAGCATCAAAGTCAAACAATCTATACGTTCAAGTTTTGGTGCTTCTGTTAATTCGCCGGTTACTGCAAAAACCACTTTAAAAATGTCTAAATATAACAAATCAAATAATTACTAAATTGATAATTTGTTGCATAATTTATTTAAAATAGGTAAGTTATAATTTATTATATATAATTGATATTTTGTTTAATTCTATAAATATGTTTATGTTTTTATATTTTTATAAAATTTGGTACTGAGCAAAACTCCAAGAAGCAAAGGTTTGGATTTAGTTCCTCGTCATCAAAATGATCGATACCAAAAAGTAGAGGCGGTTTTGCTCAAAATATAGGTTGTTGTTTCCCGGTTTCGACTGAACTCTGGAGCGTCTACTCATGTCCTCAGCTGGCCTGGACTCTCGGCTTTCGCCCCGTGATACTCGAACTGGACTCTATCGTGGCTCAAGAGCTCCTCTTCGATGCCTTACATTGCGCCCTGTCTCTCAATCCTTTGGTCTTGGGCATTAATAAATTTCTCATCCGAAACTGGGTAGTTATTCCTCGTCATACATATCAAGAAGTCAACCGATGCGCTGACTACCATGCTTAATATGACCGGAATTAGTCTCCCTGAACTGATATTATAATTTGTACTTTTTCAGTTGGAAGGGGAAAAAAAAAGTAGAAGGGGTTGAAACTGACAGAACCATAAAAGGGCAGAGCAGAGAGGGCGTCCGCCTACCAATGAAAAGAAAATGGATAAAAGTGTACGTACTCGCTACGTATGTATCTATTTCAGCTCAGCCGCCAACCAGTCAAAGCCACGAGTTTTGACCAAGAAAATTTTTATATATTTCAAATTTAATTGAATTTCAAGTAAAAAATTTAATTGTTATTAGATTTAAACTCAATTTAAAATTCTATTAATAAATTATTTGTGTTATATAAAGATAATTAAACTTCGTCCCTTCCAACTCAACATCATCGAAATATCGCGACAAAACCAGTCTCGTCCCTTCCTAATATTATATACAAAAACTTCCTTAGGTCTTGTGTAAGATATTCATAGATAATTTAATGTAATAAGTTGGCAGCTTCTTATTAAATAGTCCACGGTCAACCATTTCCATGTAAGCTTCCTGGAACCTCCCCTGCAACCCCCCAACATCAATCTCTGTTCAAACCTGACCATCTTCCCTTCAGCCTTCGTTTATTAACAACAACAGCTTCACTTCCTTTGAGGAAAAACCTTACCCTCTCTCTCTCTCTCTCTCGCTCTACTCATGGCTTCTTCTTCTGGGAGCTTAGATACCTCGGCCAACTCACACCCACCCGTTCAAAGTTTCAGTTTTTCCACTCACTCGTCCTTCATGAATTCTCCCACCACCTCTTTCTCCGACCTCCTTGCTTATGGTGACGATGAACCCAGCAACAATATGCTAACTGGTAATCAGCAGAGACGTGGGTTGTCTGATCGAATTGCAGAGAGAATTGGGAGTGGTGTTCCTAAGTTTAAGTCTACCCCACCACCTTCTCTGCCCCTCTCTCCGCCTCCTGTTTCTCCTTCTTCTTACTTCGCTATCCCACCTGGTTTAAGCCCTGCTGAGCTGTTAGACTCTCCTGTCTTGTTGAATCCCTCTTCTAATGTAAGTAGTTGCTTTTCGTGCTGGACTTGAATCTTTTAAGATGGCTTTCGAGAGAAAGTTGATTAATTTTCTCATCTTTCCTGTCTGTTTAGTTTTGTGAGAAGTGGAAAGATTCTATGTTTAGGTGCGTTGATGGTTGGATGGAAACATTCGATTGGTATGTTTTCATTGGTTTCCTTTTTTTTTTTTTTTGGTATAACAGATTCTACCATCTCCAACAACTGGGACATATGCTGCTCATGCTTTCAATTGGAGGAAGGATTCAGCTCAATACCAGCAAAGTCTCAAGAAAGATGATAAATATTCCTCTGATTTCTCTTTTCAGCCACCGGAAAGGGCTTCTAAAACCTCATCAGCAATGTTACAATCCTCAAATGCTGCTTTTCAATCTGTACGTGTGCATATTATAGCGTAAAATGCTGCTGTTATTTGTGTCTCAGTCGTTTTTCCTGATTTTTTTTAAAACTGTTCTGTTTATCGTCCTTTGTTCCTTTCTAATGTTCTTCACGGAACAGCAGCAACCATGGAGTTTCCAAGAACCTAAAAGTGCGATTAAACAAGAACACTCCTCGATGCAGAGCTTCACTTCTGAGATTGCTGCAATCCAAATGAACAATCAGGCCAGCAACGGTTTTCAGTGTGATTATGGAAATCAGCAACAGCAGTATCAGTCTGTTAGAGAGCAGAAAAGATCGGAAGATGGATACAACTGGAGAAAATATGGTCAAAAACAAGTCAAAGGAAGTGAAAATCCGAGAAGCTATTACAAGTGTACATATCCCAATTGCCCAACAAAGAAGAAAGTTGAGAGGTCTTTAGATGGGCAAATTGCTGAAATAGTTTACAAGGGCAGTCACAACCATCCAAAGCCTCAGGCCACTAGAAGATCATCCTCATCAGCTTCTTCTCGATATCCAATTCAAGCTCCTAATTCTACAATGAATCAGATTCAAGATCAGTCATTTGCCTCTCATGGTAGTGGACATATGGACTCTGTTCAAACACCTGAGAACTCATGTATATCAATTGGGGATGATGATTTTGACTCACAGAAGAGCAAATCATGCGGTGATGACTTTGATGAAGACGAACCTGAAGCTAAAAGATGGTAAGTTCTGATAAAAATCAATCCTAGCGTGTAAAATTTTCCGACCGTTGGTCCTGAAATTATTGTCTGTTTGTATCTCAGGAAAAGAGAGGGTGAAAATGAAGGGATTTCAGCACCAGGAAGCAGGACAGTGAGAGAGCCAAGAGTCGTGGTTCAAACTACTAGTGACATTGACATTCTTGATGATGGATATAGATGGAGGAAATATGGGCAGAAAGTGGTGAAAGGAAATCCAAATCCAAGGTAAAAATCATTTGCTTTTGAAGTTCCCTTTTATCAGAACAGAGGCTTAGGCTTTTACCAAGGTTCCATTCCTTTATAGTTTATAAACATCCAATTCCAAATTAATGCGGGAAATGTCTTACATTATCAGTGCAACATGCTTCAAATTGAATCCCAAGCTTCAATGTTTTGTTTCTTTGGGTCTTACAGTTATATATTTTATCCTCTAATCTTTGGCATTCATTATTCCTTTGCAGGAGCTACTACAAGTGTACACATCCAGGATGTCCTGTGAGGAAACATGTTGAAAGAGCATCCCATGATCTCAGGGCAGTGATTACAACCTACGAAGGGAAACACAACCATGACGTTCCAGCTGCTCGCGGTTCCAGTCATTCTGTCAATAGGGTGTTTCCTGAAAACAACAGCAGTAACACTACCGGCAAGAGCAGCAGCTCCATGGCAATAAGGCCAGCAGCTAGCAATTACAATAGGAGTCCACCAACCATCTCTGAAGGAGAGACATCATTTACATTTGATATGTTGCAGAGTCCAGGGAGTTTTGGGTTTTCAGGATTTGGAAATCCAATGGAATCGTACGTTAGTCAATCTAACGTTTTCTCCAGGACCAAGGAAGAACCAAGAGATGACATGTTACTCCAGCCATTGCGATGCTGAAGTATGCAAAAATGCACATAACTAAAAGAACAAGAAGGGCTAGTTTCATCAGATTAACGGAAACTAAGAAGCAATGTTTGTTTGTTTGTTTGTTTAATGTATATTACCTTGCAAAGAGAATTTGGCAACTTTGTAGCTATAGTTAGGGGCTGTTATTGTTAATCCCGAAAAAGTTGATTCTTTTTTATTGTTTTGAGGCCTAAGCTGAAGCCCAAGCCCCAAATCAATTCTGAATCACTGATACCATATGTTGATTTAATTTATTTTAATTTAAGATGAATTTATTTTTTTTATAGATTGAATGTCATGTGGAGTCATATGAAAGCATAATATTTTAAATGTTTGACTAAACATACTCTCAGAGAGGAGACTCAGAGTGCGAATTTTCTAACCAAACAAAGGTCTTCTGACTTTTAACGTTGGGCTCTTTGGGATTTTCCTGAGCCACGTATTGGTTTGCTTCTCCAGTACGATAATCAGTTGCGTTCTTGAGGAATTAGTTTCTCTTCAAAGTACCAAAAAAAACAAATGTAATGTATTTCTACCAAACCAATGAGACAATGCACCTAAAAGTTTTAAAGGCCTTGTTTGTCAATCAATTGATTGCATTAACTGTTAGTTGATTCTATCAACTATTAGCTGATAGATGATTATATCAGCTGATTTGACCAGCAAATTGTATTAGCTGTTTGTTAAAGATGTTTAATAAAATTAGTTGTTTAGTATTAGATGTTTAT
Organism: Erythroxylum pelleterianum; assembly: GCA_027563865.1. Lineage (NCBI taxonomy): Eukaryota > Viridiplantae > Streptophyta > Magnoliopsida > Malpighiales > Erythroxylaceae > Erythroxylum > Erythroxylum pelleterianum. The sequence goes on along the minus strand of JAOQMR010000212.1, from coordinate 5,599,619 downwards.
GTATAAAATGACTTATGAGGACATAACTTTAAAAAAAAATATAAGAGTATGAATATTATATATCTTAGTATTTCGTTGAATATTCTTATAAGAATTTAGATTTTAGAGAAGTCATGTCCACCTGTACTGTTTCATCATCTATGAGAAATTTATGCAACTTTTTCTATTTTCATTTTCATTTAAGGTCAACATTTTATTTCTAACCTATAACTGCATAAAACAATTATAAGAACAAATACTGTTATTAAAACGTAGGTATTTAGAACCTCAACTAGGTTGTCCTACTTACTAGAAATTGTTGTATATTAGAACTAACAAAAATATGACGCGTGTGGTATTTAATTACAACTTAATCAAGAATAGAATTTAAACAGCAAAATATTACACAACTTAGCAATAGAATTTAAAGGTACAATTGGCTTTTGATGGTTAAAATTTTGGTTGGTAGATGAAAACGCTCCTATATAGGAGCATATTTTTGATTGATTATCTTCAATTAGCGGATGAAAGAACTATTCTCCAAACAACTTTATTAGCTGTTTGAAGAGTCAAATAACTGAAAACAACCAATCAACTAAAAAATAGATGATTGGTAGGTAACCAAATGAGGCCGAAATATTTTTAGATAGATAGACAAATAAAAACTTCTTTTTTTAATTTTAGTCATGATTTTTTAAATTTTATAACTTATTTTCCATAATTTTGTTTAATTGTCATATGAAGTGCTCTACAATATTTCATCAATTTGTATATTTAAACATATTAAAAAATTTAAATTTCAATACAATATTATTTTAAAATCAAGAACAAACAAAAAATCGACAAAATATAATGAAATGAATTGTGTAATAGGGAAATGATATTAGAAATATTGTAAGTAATAATTTTTAAAATATAAGAACTAAAATAAAAATTATATAGATTCTTCATAATCAACGGATTGTTCAAATAAATAGATAATGCCTATTCAAAAAAATAAATAGATAATGTCACATCAAATAAAAATATTCTTACATGGTTTTGAATAATAAGTTTTGCAATATTCAATTTGCAGATGACACGGGGAGGATTGCCCGGTTAGAAGGAGTAGGATTAGGAGACGCACGGGGTGAGGCAGAGAACACCGAAAGTAGTAATGTAAAGTTTGAAATGGTCAAAGAAGAGGGGCTGAAGGAGATTGCTCTGTGGTCCAAGTCAACATGTAGACATTCATTAGTTTGGTATCGTCTTTGTGTGACTTTCCATGTTGCTCCTTTTCTGTCACAAGTGCATTAACTTCTTGTGTGGAGCAAAAATTGATGGGACAATCTCGTTTTTCATTATGGACGTGCAAGAAGCCATTCATATTCCCATTATCCCATACCCTTTAAAGTTGTGACCCATCTTTAATGCACATTCGAGAATACGGTGCAGTAGTACTTTGCACCGTATTATGTCGGAGTTATTTATTACTTTTTTTATTTAAAATAGAAGTCGTTTTAGACGTATTTTAATTATTCAAATTAAGTGTCATTTGTGACTTTTCATGCATGTTTATAATTTTACTTTCAAAATTACCCTTTTATTTCTCTCACATCTTGATTACACACATTATATTTTCAAGGCACTTCAACATGTAATTAATAAGAGTATATCAAACATTTTATTAACTTTCTTAATAAGTGTGCATCCTTCTAAAATGATTTTTATTTTAGATAGGAGGGAGTACCAACTTAAGCATAACATTATTTAAGTTAACGCTGACATGATGCTCTTCTCCAACATAACAACTTGTTCTAGCTTTAATCTTTTAGTTGGTGTAGTTAGATGTTGAAGTTAACTTTCTTTGGTACTTTTTCCTATTCAAAATAAGTGTCGTTTTAGAGGAATGCACACTTATTAAGAAAGTTAATGAAATGTCTGATATACCCTTATTATTTACTCCTTCCGATTCATAATAAGCGTCGTTTTAGAAAAATGCACGCTTATTAAGAAAGTTGATGAAATTTTATATATACCCTTATTAATACTCTCATGAACTTACCTTGAAATTGTTAGCATGTGAGAGAAATTGCATATTAAATTGTCTTGAAATTGTGATCTGTGTAATTAAGATGAGAGAGAAATTAAAGGTTAATTTTGGAAGTAAAATTATAAACATGCATACAAAGTCAAGAATGACACTTATTTTGAATAATTAAAATGTATCTAAAACGACACTTATTATGAATCGGAGGGAGTACATGTTAAAGTGTCTTGAAAATATAATCTGTGTAATCTGTATAATTAAGATGTGAGAGAAATTAAATGATAATTTTTGAAATAAAATCATAAATATGTATAAAAAGTCACAAACGACACTTATTTTGAATAATTAAAATCCCTCTAAAGCGACACTTATTTTAAATAGGAGGGAGTACAATACTACAATAAGATGCTATAATTTCCAATTTATCAAGCACCCGCCTCCTTTATCCCTCACTGTGTCTCATTTCATTTTTGCAAGCAATAATTAGTTGAGTACAAAACGTGAAACCCTATTTATTCATTTATGAATTTTATAAAGCTTGGGCGGAGTCAAAGTATGACTCGCGATTGCTCAAGTTTGTCCATATTCAAGAGGGGACAACGGAGAGCCATGCAAACTCAATAGAATTAATTATATATTACGAATAAGTGCCACACATTCTTTTATTTATTTTTTTGCTTTCTAATGCAACATATTTATTCATACTAGCCACTTTACAAGTGAAAGATGGCAAGTGGTACCACTTGAAGCTTTTTTTTCTTCCTTAATTATCCTTGCAAATCTTTTTGAAACCTTGTCTATGTTTTGAGTAAGTCACTGAATTAATAATTACATGCAAGCGGGACCTTGAAACTACTTGGATCATGTGACCAAATGGAGGGATTAACGTGGGACATGCATGGAAGTGCTCTTACACTATAATCCATGGAAATATGTCTCAACCATACCCATGAACCAACATTGATTTCTTAATCTTACCCACTTATTCTTTTTCTCTCTTTATCTTCTCCATCTCGTACTTTCCTTGGAAAGACAACGTTTTTTTATGTTGGTTAAGGAAGGACATGTCACAATTGAATGATACAATGTTCATGCAACTCCATGAACATATAGGCGTTGGTCTCAAGGAGGAGGCCGGGGTTGGCAACCTCAAATTTTTGTGTCATGGTGTGGGCAGGATCAACTCCAGAGGATTGTGGCTTGGTGATGACCCACTTTCTTTCTCTTTCCCTCTATTACTCTTACAGCTCTCTCTCATTTCCATCTTTACACGTTTCATTTACGTACTTCTCAAGCCCTTTGGACAACCTTCTATTGTTTCTCAGATTCTGGTAATTAATCTTCGTGTTCTTATGCGAATTCTTTATGCGGGTTGTTACGATTAGGCAAACAGATCGTTGCATTTTCAATTTTGCATGTGAAAGATACGATTTTGAACCATCCATCTGTTAGTGAGCTTGATTCTTGACAAATAGAAGCTTGAATACGGTTCAATTGGGTTGAATATGGAAACCCTTTATGGGCTGAACCTTAATTTATGCTTGTTATTCATTTCCAATTTCTATTCGTAATTAACTAATTTGTGACCAGCTTGACTCTTGAAGGAGAGATCGATTCACATTTGGTTCCAAATTGTTTTAAGCTACAGGAAGTAATATAGGAAAGATTTGATTTTCATTTTCAGAATTACTTCTGCAAGTAGTACTGAACGGATCATTGTTAATCTGAAAATGATGGCTTTAATTGTTAGTAGATACTCCACATTGTTTGGGAAAAAAAATTATTCTGTGATTTTTGTTCACCAGGGAGGTCTGCTTCTTGGTCCTTCGATCCTTGGGCAAAATGCAACATTTTCTGAGAAAGTGTTTCCATTAAATGGGAGAACTTTGTTGGAGACTCTTTCAGTGTTTGGTATGATGCTCTTTATATTCCTCATTGGGGTGAAAATTGACCCCTCAAGCATATTAAAGTCGAATAAACAGGTGTTTGCTATAGCAACTCTAGCCCTCTGCATGTCTTTTGGAGTGGCTTCATGTGTAAGATTGATAATCTGCCATCTTCTCTCGCTAGATGGTAATTTGTGTAATGTGCTTCACAAAATTGTAAAAATGCAGTCCATGACAGCCTTCCCAGTAATTGCTATCTTTCTTGCCGAGCTAAATATCCTGAATTCTGAGATTGGACGCCTTGCCTGTTCTTCATCAATGGTTGCCGATCTGATCTATGGGTCCGTTATGTTGCTGTATTCTCTGGTCAAGATTACTGTAGATAAATCGGTCAAAATGTCAATTGGGTATTTCCTATCAGTTAGTCTACTTCTGAGCTTCATTGTATTTGGGATCCGTCCTGCTATTTTGTGGGCAATTCGACATACACCAGAAGGAAAACCTGTGAAAGAGATTTATGTCTTTATAGTCCTCGTAACACTGATGTGCTGTGGATTCATTGGTGAAGTAATTGGCATAAATGCTATTCTCTCAGCTTTCATTTTGGGGTTGGTTATACCAGATGGACCACCTCTTGGAGCTGCATTAGTAGAAAGGCTAGATTGCTTCACATCAGTATTGCTCATGCCCATCTTTTTCACTCTATGTGGACTCAAGACAAACGTTTTTACCATAAAGAAGTGGAAGACCGTTTGTGGGATTGTGCTGGTCATTTTTGCTGGCTTCATTGGAAAGCTTATAGGAACAATAGCACCCCCACTCCTTTATAGGACGCCTTTCAGGGATGCCCTCTCTCTAGGTCTGATCATGAACTCCAGAGGCATAATCGAACTTCTTATTTTGGATGTTTGGAGAACAGAAAATGTAAGAATCCTTCCACTTTGGCTATGCTCTTCATATACGAAACTGTTTGCTTTATCTAGTTCGTGCCTAGATTCTACTCCTATATGCTAACTCAATATAGATGATTTGCATAAATGTGCAGGTCATGAACGACGAATGTTTTGCCATCATGATTATCTCTGTGGTGGTTGTAACAGGAGTAATCTCACCCCTTATCAAGTTCCTGTATGATCCCTCAAGAAGGTTTCTGGCCTACAAAAGGAGGACTATACAACATCATCGATGGAATGAAGAACTTCGAGTACTTGCTTGCATCTACAGCTTGGACAATATCCAGACAATACTTACCCTCCTTGATGTCTCCAATACCAAAGAAAGTCGCATTAGTTTGTTTGTTCTTCATCTCATTAAACTTGCCGGACGAGCCTCCTCCTTATTGATTCCCTATCTGCCCCGGAAAACGCCTTCTGATAATCCAACATTATCAGAACTCATCTTCAATGCGTTCAAAAAGTTCGAACTTGAAAACCAGAGTCATATTACGCTGACTTGCTATAAAGGCATTTCGCCTTACGAGACAATGCACAATGATGTCTGTTCTCTTGCTTTAGAACAGAGAATATCTTTTATCATCATCCCTTTTTACAAGCAGCGCCTCAATAAGATGAAGCTAAAGTCGGTTCATTCTTATAGGCAACTAAACAAGAATGTGCTTGACAAAGCTCCTTGCTCTATTGGGGTTCTCATAGACCGCGGGAACCAGAAGCGACCTCGATGTCTGCTCTCAGAATCTTTGATTTATCGGGTTGCTGTGCTATTCTTTGGGGGTCCAGATGATAGAGAAGCACTAGCATATGCTGGACGCATGTTGGAACATCCTCATGTTGTAGTCACTCTTCTACATTTTACTAGTTCAACTAGTACAGAAATTGTATCTGGTACAGCGAGGAGCAAGACGCTTGATGCTGAAATCTTAGACAAATTCAGGTCAGGTGTGCAGTGCAATGCCCGTGTTTCTTACATAGAAGAGGTGGTGCATGACAGTAGAGATTTTCAGGCAGTGATTGGAACACTAGGGAATGCTTTTGACCTTGTTATGGTTGGGAAGGATCATGCAGACTCAAAGTTCATATCTGCCCTTGGGAAGTGGACTAAGCATTCGGAGTTAGGAGAAGTAGGAGAGCTAATAGCCGGATCGGATTCCAAACTTGCAGCTTCTGTATTGGTGGTGCAACAACAAAGAAGAGTATGGGGGTTGCGGGATCCAGAGGAGTCCTTACGACTCAGAACTGTAAAAATTTGATGGATAGGAGGAGCTTTTCCATGCCAACTAGAAATGACTATAGACAAGGGTGTGGATTAAATTTAGAAGAGTTGGACTACTTCATCTATGATTCTTGAAGATCAATTAAAGAGAAAGAGAGGAGATGGGAATCCATGTTCAAAGTGGACTACTACATGGCATGCCTTTTCTTTTGACTATAATTTCTTCATTAATCACCAAGTGTCAGCTAGGCTGGAACGATTAACCAAATCACATTCATATTATATTCGATCCAATGATATGCTTGTAATTCATCTCACATGTATGCATAGTTTTCAGGCTGCAGGTTCTAGCTCTAACATAAACCATATTTAATGGAGACAATTGACCTACCTTGGAGTAGCATATCAAATACTTCTTCCAGTTCATGTCTTCTTTACATTTTTTAAAATTAAATGAAATAATTATATTAATGTTAGCACAGATTCACCTTAATCTCTTCTTATTTCTATTGATTTAAATCTTTTCACTTTGTTGTAATTCTATTGATTTAAATCTTATCACCTTATTATAATTTTCTTAGATATGATAAACTAAAGCACTACATTTAGTACTCATTATACACCTTCAGGTAAAACATAATCGAAAAATACAAAAACATATCAATTACACTCCATATTTATTCTTTTTATGGTATTAGAGCTCACCTGAGTATATTCTTCCCATTTTTCTTCATTTTCTTCAATCCCTCTCGATTATGTCATTGAAACTATAGTCTATCGACACATGCATATTTACAAGTCTCAAACTCCTACACTATCAATCACCATCCTTACCAATTTCATTGCTACTATTACTTTTGACAACTATTTAACATGAAGAAATCAAGTTAAATTTATACTTAACTTGATTTCTTCATGTTAAATAGTTGTCAAAAGTAATAGTAGCAATGAAATTTATCTCACGTGCGATTTACTTGGATACATTGATGGGTCAATCTCTCCACCACTCAAACACGATGACCCTATTGCTAGTACCTCACCTCCTTCAGATTCGTCTACTATTGCCTTACCAATACCTTCACCTCCAATATTGTCTCACTAACTCTATGACACTGCTCAAGCTCTTTGGACTACACTTGAGACTATTTTCTCCAACAAATTCTCCCCCAAAAATCATTGCTCAAGCATTCTTCACACAATCAGAAAAGGTGATTCCTCCATCATTGGTTACCTGACATCTCTCGCATTAACAGCTGAAAACTTAGCACCTGTTAGAACGTAACAAAAATATATTCCTCATTAATTTCCTCTGTACAAATCTTCTCTTCTCTCTCCTTACATGTCGAGAGGTGTACAGCTTCAGTTATTTTTTGTCATGATTCATTGTACTACTATACTGTACACAATACTATAAATAATAAGAAAAGCTGAGCAGAACAGGTGAGCTCAGAATATTTTATTCTCCACGTTATTGTTTTTCTCACTTGGTATCAGAGCAATACCTTCTTCTTCGTTATGTCGCTTTCATCTGCAACCTTTGAGCCTACTGGGTCATCTTCTTCGACCCCAAAAAACTACACCTTATTCAGCTCCTCTGACCAAACCACTGCGATCAAGCTGGATCGTGGCAACTACTTGGTTTGGGAATCTGTGGTACTGCCACTGATTGAAGGCAACAAACTAGAGTTCCACATTGATGGCACAGATTGTGTTCCACCTCGTCTTGTCTCTGATGGTGCAGGGACCAAAATAATCCCGACTTTGAAGTCTGGTATTCTATTGATCGTCTGCTTGTGGGTTGGCTGAGAAACACTATGACCCATGATGTTGGTGCTCAACTTCTCCACTGTTTAACAACCAGGAACTATGGAGTGGAGCACATGCACTCTCATGTGCTTCAACTAAAGCTCGTCTCATGATTTACAAGACTGAACTTCATCAGACTTGATAAGTCAATTATAATGCATATTTATTGGACTTAATGTTTATTGATTTGAGAAATTGTGTTCATAAATTGACGG
>JAOQMR010000212.1:5573836-5588853 GCA_027563865.1 Erythroxylum pelleterianum | reverse complement strand
TTGTTATTTCAAATTAATTGTCATTATTATTTATTATTAAAATTTTTGAAAGCATGGTTGATGTAAACAGTAAACTAATAAAGTATATAGCACAGCGATATAATATATCAATATGGACTATTTTGTAATTTTTAAAAAGTTTAGGGACTATTTTATAAATTCAAAAAATATCCCGAAACGATACCCGGTACCGACCGGTACCGGTACAGTTCCGTTCCAAAGCCCAATCCGGTACCACGTCCGGTACGGTATTCAGAACTTTGCTAAAAAGGAGTTACGAGAAAAGATACGAGAACGTGATCAAGACAATATCAACAAAGCTAACAACACATGTAAATTACAAAAGTAGAAATTTAGGGAGATTCATCCTATTTATTGTTAATGAGCGTATGCTTTGAGTCTAATTTGTGAAACCTCAAACTTTTCCTTTCATTAAATATAAATGTTTATTTTCGGTGAATATTATTTTAGGATGAATAGTAATTTTAGGACCTAACCTTAAATAAAAATTGAAAATATACGGAATAAATATTAGAATCTAATGATATTGAAACGGATCAAAAATAAATCCAATCGGATGGATTTCGGGAGTTTTGAAAGTTTAAAACTAAAATGTCATTTGTGAAAATAATAGGTATTGATGATTTTAAACTCATTAGAATTTTTTAAAAAAATCCAATCAATAAGTATTGACCCTAATTAAAGTATTTTATAGTAAATTCGATAATAAGACGGTTGCGAAATATTTTTAGAATTTAATTCCGTTAGTTGGTGAATTTAATTCAATTAGTTGGTAAATTAAACTCATTAAAGAAAAAATTTGATCTTTTAACATGGTGTTAATGGATTGATAAGTCATTAGAGACGGTCAATAGGGAATACCATGTTTAATGCACTAAAGGGTATAAAAAGCAAACTTAAGGCATAAGTTGCTGAAGTTTATTGAAGTGATTTATGATATAAAAAAAGTCATATCAAAGTCAAACATAGAAGTGAGGTGAAACGACAGTAGAAACTATAACCAAGTACGTACGGGATTTATCATCACCCTAAAAGGGTCAAGGGATGCTACTTTACTGGTTCCTAATCTGTCCATCAGCCATTTCATATCCTCAAACTAAGGCCTCTTATTTTTGCCTGATTTGAAGAAGTGCCTTAACCAAGTTGCGTATAAATTAGAGGAAATGCATGGCTTCCTACTAAAAAAAAAGAACAAATTAAATAAATTAAAAACGTATATCCCAACTTTTACGGAATTCTGTGATTTGAGAACATTAAGACTCCATTTGACTAATAAGATTGGCTAAATCATGTTAGTAAACGAGGGGATGTCTCCAATCTAGAGACTAGAGAGATTCATTCATCCAATTGCTTCCACGGACTTAGCACCTAAACTCATCATCGTGATCCTCAACTACCGTTACACAAGGCTCGATGCCAAGTCCACGGGATCTCCAAACTCCAACTAATATAAAGCATTATTAGTATCTATACAGTTAACAATAATCATCCATCAAAGTTACATGATAGATCATTTACACTATATCCAGATAATATACACTTATGGGAGACGGAGAAGAGGGAATACATGTGAGGAGTGGGTGATCCAATGCAGAAGTGGCAGCCTCTAAAATGATTGTGCCAGGTAAGAGTTTGCCATTTATTTTTTTGAGTAGCGTGGAGTTGTCACTATTGCAATATCTTCTAGATTTATGCTATATTGGATATACGTGAATTAACCAATTGTAGACAAGAGGTACCAAAATAATGAAGTAATTAATAATTCTAACATTCATGTTGCACATTCCACCCATTTACCAAGTGACTTGGATCAACTAATAATCTCTCCTTCAATCCTAAACTTGGTGCCTGTTTGGTTCAGCTTTTGGAGGACGAATAAGTACTTTTTTTTACGGCAAAAGCTGTTTTTAAAAAAACTGAGTGCTTGGCTGTAAAATCCAAAAGCACCTTTTTCATAGAAATAGCTTTTTTGAAAGCTGAAATACAACTTTTTGAGAAGCTCAAATTTGGAGTTTTTCAAGAAAGTACTTTTTCAGGTAAATTTTTCAGATTAATTAATGAGCCTATTTTTTAGTTCCTTTTACCTTTATGTTTTACACATAATTTTCACAATACTCACAAACACATATTCACGTTTATTTTGAGATTTATATAATATTATTTGACTTTTTATATGCTTTAATATTTATTTTTTATATTAGTTTGACTTATATTATAATTCATATAAAAGATTTGGTTAGATATATTTTTATTTATGTTTTATAAGGTTTAAAATTATATAATAATTAATATATTGTGCTTTGCATATTTTTAATATATTTTAAATAATATTTATATGCATAAATAATTTTTATTACAAAATAAAATATAGTTAAAATTAAAAGTATTTTTTATTTTTATGTTGCCAAACAATCTATTGTATGAAGCTTTTTTTAAATAACAGTCAAATAGTCAACTGACTTCTTAGAAAGACTCTTCTTAGAAAAGCTCTACTGATATAAGCCTATCTAAACATGCACTTACACAACTTGATAGTTTCCTTGTTATATATAGTAAATGTGGTATGAAAATTGGTTCATTTTCAATGAGTTAATCATTGTACCAACTTATATTTTATTTTCTCTATATATAGTTGCTTTATGCTTGATATTTCAATTTTATCCAACATTTTGGATGTTGGTAATGTTTGAGAATATGATGCTTTTGCTTTTGTTTCATTTCACATGTTCAGTTGTTTCTAAACATATACAAAGCTCACAAGGATTTAGAAGTATGGGTATAATAGAAGCTACTGTTTTTTTTTATAAGGACCTGAATTATGGGAATAACCTAACCACTTGCATTTCATTTAAAAAAAGAGACTAAATTCCCAATGCTTTCAAAAAAAGAAAATGTCCTGATTTCGATACATGAAAATAAATTCTTTCTAGTGCCGTACGCATTAATTTTCGAGCCAAAGTGTCAACAAAAGCCTTTTTATAAGTTAATCTTCTTCTCTCCCTTGATGCCTCAACGTTAACTCTAGCTTAATTGAAAATATAATGCTAGTAAACCAGCAATCATTAACCGTAAGAGAGAATCTATGGGCTTCAAAAAGTACTTAATGATCAGTTTACATGTTAATGCGTGCTATCATTACCTTTACCTGTAGATGCGGCGGTGCCTAAGTTTTGCATATCTAACTGAAATAATACTACAATCGGTCTCCACTCCAAGTAGCACAACAGGTTGTCCAAAATGCCTCCGTTATTGTAATTAAGCCTTGTAATCAAGTAGCATAACAGGTTATATTCAGAATGATTTCAAGTTTTGAACCCTTGTGATGGACCCAATTAACAAAAAGGAAAATGAATGATTCATTTTACGACATTTGATCAATTTTATTAAAATGGATATCAAAATGAAAAAAATGATGTTAATATGTATCAAAAATAATTTTCTAATTAATTCCAAACATGTCTCAGGTTCACTATTTATTAATAAGAGTAAAAATCATAACCAATCAAATGACATATAAATTTACCACTAATCAAATTTAAATCACATAAATTAAACATGATATGATATAATTAATATAATTCAAAGTCTTATCATATTATAACTAAAATAATATTATTTTAATCGAATTATTTTAAATCTTTTATAAAACTAAACTTTAAACTCAATTAATTGAAAATTATTTTATTACAATTTATTAATTTCGATGGGATTGGAGAATGTGGATTTTTCCATCCTGGCTTGGCTTGGGGCGTTACTTTTATTGTTTAATCATAAAAAGTAAACTGATTCTTTCTTGAATTTTGTACTTTTTTTAATCCCAACGAAATTAAACTTAATTTGAAAATCAAGAAATGGGAAGTGAAGTTGAAGTATCGACCTTCAACTTTGAGAGATCCAAAAAAAAAAAGAGAGAGAGAGAGGAGAATCAGTCTAGTTGGTATTTACAGAGTACATATCTTCTGTTCAATTTTATAATATCTTATTTTGTCTCATGAATTTCAGCTATTCATTTATTTAAGTTCCGCGTTTATTTATGCGAAATCCACGCTAACACTTGCATAAGTGAATAATTGAGATTTATAAGACATAATAAGACACCATAAAATTAGACAAAGGATCTTCTCTCTGACAGAGTACAGATCCTCTGTTCAGTTTTATAGTATTTTATTCTGATCCATGAATCTCAAATATTCATTTATTTAGGTCCTGCGTTTATTTACGCGAAATCTACGTGACATTCGTATAAATAAATTATTAAAATTTATAAAAAAAATAAAACATCTAATTTACAGAAAATTTTTCAGTTGTTTTGTGATCTCAAAAATTTACCTCAGACTTACATGAAAAAAGAAAACAAATGCGCTAAGAGAATTCAGTCATTTCCACCGACGAATAGAAAGAAATGTATTTACTTACAGCTAACTTTAAGGTCTGTATAAATACGGATTCCATTTGTGTGGAGACAATATACTTTCTTTCTATTGTCAAAAAAACGAACTTTCTCGTTAGAAAACAGATCGGCCGCAGCAATATCGAGTTCGTATCTGCAATTATTAAATGCAGATCGAAGCAAGAAAAGAAAGGGAAATTTTATCCACATAGCCAAAACCTCACGTGAGGAAAAAAAAAAAAAACCAACTTTGGCTACTCCGGTCACCGGGGAAATGAAAAAAGGCCGGTCGGTTAGTCTTCAGAGATGCTCTGAAGATGAGGCCGCCATACTCCACTGCGACCAGTACGGCGCTCACGACGTGAGGTATGTTTACCGGAGCTTACTACCTCCTTCAGATAACGATCAGAATCCGATGCAACGTCGCCATAGCATTTCTTGCTCCTCGCGGAAGACTTTTTATTGGTCTCGTGGCTGTTATTACCGGACTTTTTCTTGTCAGTCGGTACGGAAGACGCCGGGATCAAGAAGTAAATGCTGCCCCTTTTGAGCTCGGATTCCGGAGAGAGGATCAGAATTCTCCGAACGACCCCTTGTGAACATGGTTTGCTTAGAACGTGATTTGGGTTATCTTTAAGAATCTCTCCGGCGGTGACAGGGCGTGTAATCTCTTCCACGTAGCCGTTTAAGTGAACTATACGGATCAAGTCTAAGGCTCCGCATGGAAGAACACAGGCCAAACAACACCTTAAACTATTACCCATTTTCTGCGAAAAGTATCCTTGTGTGTGTGTGATTTTGGATGAAACTCTATGTTGGTGATGACTCTCTAAATGGATGCTTACGCTTGGCGTTCTGTGAGGTAGGGGAATGTGAATGAGAGGGTACGCAAGATTATATAGGAACAAGACAAGCGTACATAAGTGGAGAGAGAGGGAAATGTACGATAGTTTATGCTGGAGTCAAAAAGACGAAATTATCGTCTATTTAAGGCTGCTTAAGCTTTCTTAAACTTGTTTTTGGGGTCGTCAACTACTGACCTAACCTTGCTTCCATGTTTCATTTACTTAAGCCCGCCGTCTTTGTCTATATACGTATGACACATGTTTAACTGTGGATTTAAAGTATAGGTTGATCCATTTTCCTTATACATTTACAGTATTAAATGGCGCTGGAGATTTAATTGATAGTGTAAATTACTAAAAATCTATAAAACTGAATATAGATATATATTCAACCTTACAGGCTCACATGCAATATATCATAAATTTATTAATAAATACAACAGATGAAAAATTCATTAAAAAAGTAGGATAACTTAAAACTTAAAACCTAAACATAATATATCATAAATTCATCAAAAAATAAAAAAATGTAATTTTTTTTATAAATAAGAGATCAATATAATCTAAACTCGAAATCTTTTAATTTTATAAATTTTTAACAAACCAAAAGTTTAAGTTGATAATGAGACCTATAAACAAATCATAACAACTACAACATAAAATTTATCTTAATGAAGAACATTTTATGTTCTAGATTCAGTATACGGAAGAAACCTTTTGATAAAGAAGAATTTGTATGCTATACAACATGGCATATCACGTTGTTCCAATCTCAATTCTTTCCCTCGCCAAATTTAATTTATCCTCCATATGAATGCAAAATGATGTCGACTGTATTTTTTTTTTTTTGGTGTCTGTGAATGAGTCTCAAAGATTCTTCTCTTACTAAGTTACTGTTAGCTATTCCAGTATCTCATTGACCTATTGAATTAACCTGACGGTGTGTCATTAATGACAAAAGACCTACGGAGAAGGTGAGGGTTTTAGCTTGAAGAAAATCGAATGAATAAAGTGCATCTTATCATTAAACAGCTTCTACATAGTTGAGAGAATTGAGGGTTTTTAGCTTGAGGAAAATGGATTCAATCATACACTATATATAAGATTGTAATCGAGTAATATAAATTTTATCCATAGTTTGCCTAAATAAATATGAAATATGTCCATGTTGCTTTATTTTAAAAAAAGCTAATTGACCAAAGAGAGGTTTATACCAATATCATATTTAAATACCTGATAGGATATAAATTTATAAAAGGAAGGTACATTTTTTCTGGGTATTGACTAATAAGCAGGAAATTTTTTAACGAAATATAGGAAAATATATTTACCCGTGGTTCCTCAAGAGGAGTTTGTGAAATTAAACGTGGATCGCAACTCACTTGGCGACCCTGGGATGTTGTATTTGGTGGCATCATTTGTGATGAGCATGGGCGCGGGATTGTTGGTTTTTCGGGTTTTCTTGGTCATACTACAAATATGATTGCTGAACTGCAAGCTATTCGTCATGGCTTAATCCTAGCTTGCGATCGCGGTTACCTTAACCTTATTGTAGAATCTGACTCTTTGGAAGCGCAATTCATCTCATTACTCAGTCTTGCCCTTCCTCTCATCCTTGCCTTGGTCTGATTAGGGATATTCAACACTTGTTTGCTCATACTTGGCAGTGCTCGTTACTACATGCGTTTCGCGAAGGTAACTAGTGTGCTGATTTTTTGGCTGAACTAGAGTCGTTGAATTCTCAGAATTTGATTATTTGAGATAATCCGATCTTAGGGTTGAGGCTTCTATTGCAAAATGATCAATG
This sequence comes from Erythroxylum pelleterianum, assembly GCA_027563865.1. Classification (NCBI taxonomy): domain Eukaryota; kingdom Viridiplantae; phylum Streptophyta; class Magnoliopsida; order Malpighiales; family Erythroxylaceae; genus Erythroxylum; species Erythroxylum pelleterianum. The sequence continues at coordinate 5,581,790 of JAOQMR010000212.1, read as the reverse complement.
TTCAATTGCCTTTTTAAGGCATTAGCTGTGGGTCCTTTGTATCCATATCCTTTTCAACAAACTTTTTTTTTACCTGCGGTGAGTTAGGAGCTGCATAGAGCAGACAAAAAATTAGGATTGGTCCAACCTGGCCAAGAACCTATAGAACTACAAAAGGTTGTATTTGACTTTTGATCATGGCAACAAATTAATATTAGATTAATCCAGATATTGACCAATCACTGATTACAAATCAAATCATATGAAGCATTAAAGGGGTTTTAGATTCGTGACTAAGGGAGTAATGAATCAAATCCAGTATTAATTTCATCATTAGGCGAGTACCTCTTCATTGAATTAAATTGACCTCATTATTGCGAGAGAGTGATTTTTTAGTATTTTTAGGAAATGTTTTCTTAAAAATGTGAGTATATTATCTTAGGGATGGTGAATTTGAGAAACACCTTGTATATGAGTGACACTATTTTGTCGTGTTATTTTTACTTTCTGTACCTGCTATTTTCATACGTAGAAGATTTATTCGAAATTTGACTCGTAAATGTAGCCTAAATTAAAGAATGAACCACATTAAATCTTTGTATATTATTTCATTGATTACTTTACTTGTAGGATATAATTCATTGATTTTTTTTCCAACAAGTGGTATCAAAAATAATGAGAAAATTATTACAAATTTTTTGGCCCAATTTGTCCGGATTTCAGGTGAACACAATGAAAGTTGATGAATAGTAAAATAGTAACGAAGAAAGGTGGCAAATATTTATGCATTATTTTTGAATTAACATTGTAGCTGAGTTGTAGCAACTAGATTCTATTTACGTATACAATACTATTCATACATACTATATGATACTATTCACATATACCATACTACTCATACGTATGGGTACTGTTTAAAGCAAGGTTCAATTCTGTGTTAAAAGGATTTCACATTGAAGATGGAGGTAAAAATAAGCAAGATAATTATCCTAAATGGCTCCAACTACCAAATATGGAAAAACAAGATAAAAGATCTTATGTTCGTCACAAAAATGCATTTACTGGTGTTTATCACAACAAAACCTGAAAATAAATCTGATGAGAATCGAATGAGGAATGGGTGTTTGAGCATGAGCAGGTACGTGGTTTTATTCAGCACTTTGTTAAGAAAAAGTATATAACCATATCTGCAACGAGACTCATGCACGGATGTTGTGGAAGAAGCTAGAGGAGTTATATGCCTAAAAAATTGGTGACAATAAATTATTTTATCTGAAAAATTAGTGCAGATAAAATATTAAGAAGATACCTCTATAGTAAATCACTTGAATGAATTTCAACGGATTGTGGATTAATTATTAGGAATGGACAATAAGTTCGATGATGAAGTACTTGCCCTTTTCTTGCTTACCTCCTTACCAGAGTCTTAGGAGACTTTGAAGATTTCAGTTACCAATTTTGTAGCTGACGATGTTGTTAACATGGAATCTATAAAAAGTGGAATTCTAAAAAAAGAGATGAGACGAAGATCATAGAGTTCGGCCTCTTCAATATAGTCAGAAGTTCTGATCACAGGTGTTAGAGGGAGGAGCAAATCTACAAGTCCAAATTTTAGAGACAAAAGCAGAGGAAGATTAAATAAATATACAAATGTTGAGTATCATTATGGCTAGAAGAAGGGTCATATTAAAAGGTTCTATCGGAAGTTTAAAGAAGAAAAGAACAAAGGTAAAGAAGTCAATAAAGACTATAACAGTGATGACGAACACGCATCGACGACTACCAGCATTGATGACTTTCACATCATCTCGTATGATAATGATGTAAATAGTGCATCCTATGAGTTCAACTGAAGAGGTGATAGTGGTACCACTATTCATGCCACATCACATAAAGAACTCTTCTCATCATATACACAAAGAGATTTTGGTGTCATTAAAATAGGAAATAGCGATTTAGACAAAATCACTGCAAAAGGTGATATTTCCTTGGAGATAGAAAATAACATGAGATTAACTCTAAGAGGTGTCAAATATGTTTATGATCTTCGCCTAAATCTGATCTCTGTTGGCATACTTGATGATGAAGGTTTTTGCAATATTTTTAAAGATAACAATTGAAAACTTACTAAAGGCTCCCTGTTAATCTCCATAGGTAAGAAGGGTTTAAAGTTATACATGATGCAGGCAAAGCTCTCCAATGATGCTGTGAATCTAGTGGAGAAAGATGGTGCAATTGAATTGTGGCATAGGAGACTCGATCAAATGAGCGAGAAGGGAATGACTCAGTTGGTGAAAAAGAATGCATTATTTGGAATTGATTAGGTACATTTAAAGAAGTGTGTTGATTGTTTAGTAGGAAAGCAAAATAAAGTCGCTTTTAAAAGTTCCCCTCCTTCCAGAATGAAGAATGTGTTAGATTTTGTACACTCGGATCTATGTGGGCCAATGTTAAAGTCACTAGGTGGTGCTCAATACTTTGTGACTTTCATTAATGACTATTCAAGGAAGAGGAGGGTATACATTATGAAGACTAAAGATCAAGCGCTACATGTTTTCAAGCAATTCCATGCCTCAGTTGAAAGACAAACTGGGAAGAAGTTGAAATGCATTTGAATAGACTGGTGAAGAATACACTAAACCATTTGACATTTATTACAAAGAGCATGATACTCGACATCAGACTACTCCTACTAAGACATTGCAATTGAATGACTTAGCTGAGAGAATGAACAAGACTTTGATGGAGAGAGTTAGATGCATACTTTCACATGCAAAGTTGTGTAAGACATTTTGGGGTGAAGCTTTATTCACAGTAGTACATGTATTAAATCATTCACTCTTCATCCCTTTACAATTTGATGTTCTAGAGAAAGTATGGTTAGGAAATGATGTTTTTTTTATGATAATCTAAAGTTATTCAGCTACAAAGCTTATATCCATATACCTAAAGATGAGATATCCCAGCCTGATGTCAAGACTTGCCAATGTATATTTATTGGTTATAGAGATCAATTACACTATCGGTTTTATGATCCAGTCCAGAAGAAGTTGATTCGTAGCCATGATGCTATATTTGTTTAAGATGAAACCATTGAAGAGCTTGGCAAAGTGAAAAAGGATGTTCCAAGAACTGATGGTGACCTAGTGAACTTAGAGTTAACCTCCAAAAACAGTGCCAAGACAATTTAGGGATGAAGTTGAAAATCGCCAGCTGAACATAGCTAATGATAATGCTCCCATTCAAAATCAATTAGATGAAGATTATGATGAAGATCATGTTCATAATGAACCTCCAGCACTTTAAACTACTCAAGTCCAAATAAGGAGATCCATGCGAGTAAGACAAGCCTCGACTAGATACCCCAATGATCACTACATGTTACTTACAGATGGGGAAGAGCTTGAGAATTTTCAAGAGGTTATGATAGGTGAACATAAGATGATATGAGTTAAAGTCAGATGGGGAAGAGTTTGAGCTAGTGAAGTTGCCAAAAAGTAAGAAAGCTTTGAAGAGTTCTTTTGATCATCTGCTGGAATGACAATAAATTTCATGTAGTCAGCAAGGGGAGAATTGTAAAACGGTACCGTCACAAATATTCTAAAATTGTTTTTTTAAGGGAAGACAACTTGCCAACATAAGTTGTCAACAACTTGCATTAGCAAGCTGTTCACTATCCACAACTTGCATGTTCACAACTGTCCACAACTTGCTTAATGGTGGAGGTCTATAAAAAGACCCTCCCTCCCTCTTTTTCATCGACTTATACATGGTCTGCATGATATTTGTGATATGTGGTGATTGTGAGAGAGTGATTTTTGGGTATTTTTAGGAACTATTTTCCTAAAAAGGTGAGCAACAAAATAATAAGGATATTATCTTACGAATAGTAAATTTGAAAAACATCTTACGTATGAGTGCCACTATTTTGTCGTATTATTTTTACTCGTTTACTTTCTATTTTCATTATTGGAAGATTTATTCAGAGTTTGATCTATAGATGTATCTCAAATTAAAGGGTGAATCACATTAAATTTCTATGTATTATTTCCTTGCCTAATTTCCTTTCGTATGTTGAGGGAATTCTTCCCACGCCGGGGTTAGAAAATCTTGGATTTCAAAACACCTGAAACACGTTTTGAAAATTAAACCTAAAACGGTTTTATCTAAATCAACCCCATTAATTTCTTTCCTCTTGTTTATGAAATTCGGGTCTCAACTATTTAGGGATATTGTTTGTCTCATGAAGTAAATTTCGTTGGTTAGACTGTACTGATTGAGGCAACATCCAGGTACCTAAAGTGGCAGATGTTTTTTGTGTAATCATGTACGAATTAACATCCTCTTTGAAGTACCGAATAGTACGTTAGTAAGAAGCTTGGCACCGACCGTAGCATACAAATCAAAACTTAATGCACGAGGCTTCCCTGTTACAAGATTCTTAATTAATTAGCATTTAAGATCGAATCTAAATGAAACACAAAATAATTATTAGATAGAAACGAGCAGTCACAGATAGAAGAACGTGAGTCTAAGCCTGTCTTTACACTAAAGCCGAGAGATCTAACCCATTTGATTACTAATAAATTTGGTATCTTATCATTATTGTTGTATATATGACAATTGTTTCTATCTGTTGGTGCAGAAATCAATGCGAATAATATTCCAAATTGTTCTTGGAACTTTAAATTAGATTTGCCCTTATATTACGTACCTAGCTGGAAATGCACAGTGCGCAGGGTTAATTGTTACAAAGGGCTAAATTCGTTACACGAGTCTTTAATTAAAAAATCATATAAACATTTTTTGAGTTCCAATAAAATCCCATACAACTTGATCACAATCTTGGGTAGGTAAGAAGTTTATGCATGCTTGATATAAAACTTAAACGGAATAGATCGAACCACCGACGATACAGGTGGATACGACAAATATCCATCACTGAATATCCTTGTTTCCTTTATGCAACCTGTGTTGGTGTTATTCTATCACTCAACCCTTCCTCGTTATAACTTTACGAGTTTATCAGTGACTTTTAAGACGGAGTTCTAAACATGGATCGATTTGGTTAAGTTAGAAAGCCTTCCAGCCGACCTTTAGGTTGAGTTCAACTAGGGACGGAGTCAACTTAATTTTAAGGGAGGGCTGGAGGCTAATTCTAAGAACTGTACGTGCAAAGTTGAAAAGAAGAGAAGATAAAGATTTTTTTTTAAAATGGTCCACTTATATTTGTAATTTTAAAAATTTTAATTATATAACTAATGTTTTTAAAAAAAAAATATTGAAAAAGGCCCCCTCTCTTATAATATGGCTCGGTCGCTGAGTTCAACCGCAACAATTCATGGCAGTGCTAATCTTTCAAGATTCTCTTCAGTCATTAGGAATAACTTTCCTCACCACTACCCTTATTCGACCAAGGAAGACCATATTATTTAGGGCCTTCATTCCTCGAGCATTTCACAAACTTGACTTAGGTAAACCCTTGACTCTTACTGGGTAGAGGGATCTTTGTACAACCGACTCTTTTTTAATAGGTTTTTTTTTTTAACTTTCACAAAAAATAATCGAATTATAACTATAATAAAACGGAGACCCTCCTCCTTGCCAATGAGATTAATCTCCTTAAATGTTAATGAACCATTTTTCAGTTGGCTTTAAATTATTTTTGGTACGTGCTGTTGAATATGTGGAAGATTAAATTGGATGACCAAAAATTTTATTATATTAAGTAAAATTATATAAACAACACATAAATATGTTATTCACGTTTTTCACTCACACAACACTTTACACTCGTTATATTTATAAATTTGGTAAGTCAATGATTTTGTTTCGCGGTAACAATTATAAAATTAATTAAACTTCTAGTAGCTTCTTTACTAACATTATTCTTAAGTTCATTTTAGACAATAATAGAAATGAAATAATTTAAAATAGTAGAGAAAGTATGTCGATGATTTAACACTCTTCTTCGATTATTCTCACTAAATCTTTGTTTGTTTATCATATTAACCATTACATATGATATATCTGCCCTCATGATAATCAAATCGATTAGGTTATCAACTAGTTGTCTATTTAGTGTGGCATTCTCCAAATCCTTTCATTCAGAGGAGCATAGCTTTAAATGTGCCTTTACTGAAATTGTAACAGGCTTGCACTCTACCCTCCCATACTTCTCAAGCAAATCTTTAGAATACTTGTGATGATGTTAAAAGGCCCATCCTTTGCGTGTTGATCTTTAAGACCAAGAAAGTGGTTTCACTCTCACAAGACTTTTATTTAAAAATGAACTGATAAGTTGACTTTGACTAGATCAATTTTAGCAACATCATTTGTAACATATCATTCTTATATAGCATATGCCCGAATATACTAGAGGATATTCAAATACGTACTCTATGAAAATGGTACATTAAGACAATCAAACTAATTCATTATAGGCATCAAAAATATCATAAGCATTTTAAGGGGGTGCTTGTTTGGGGTAATGGGGAAAAATCTATGGGTATGGAATGAAAACCCCTGTTTGGTATCAACAGGGGTAACACTTTCATTCCCCCATTTTCAGCAATACTCCATACCTGTGGATTACTAGAGGAATGGGATTCATTGTTGGCTATACTCCATTCCCATTCCTTAATATATTCATTCTTATTCCTATTCCCATTCCCTTCCGTGAACCAAGCGCCCCCTAAATCTTTATTTCTTCCCATTTCATTCACAAACATAAAAGTCACATGTGTCATTACAATTCAAAATCCATATATATATATATATATATATATATATATTACACGACATTTTTATAAGTTCAATCTCAATACCAAAAATATATAATGAAATGGGATGCTAATACACAAGACTCTAACTAAACTTCCCAGATTTAACTGATCAAACCTTTGAGTCATTCTTGTCCCTAAAATGCAAGTACTAGACTTTTACTAAATCACCTTAGTAGCTAGAACTCCCTTGAACTTGAAACACAACGTTGCAATTTTGATGAGTTTGCGAACTCATGAGTTAACCATCATCGATATATTCACTCAAGTCATATCACAAAAACAATTATATCAAATTTATCATACTTCCACAAGCATATCATGTAAGCTAGCATTGCATATCGCAACATATCCTCCATTAACTTCGATTGTAATTCATTATTTCAAAACAATTCTGTTGGGCTCCGAAAATTTTTCTTTTATTTTAATATTTTATTAAATTATTTATTCATTTGTCTACTTTACTTACTTTTATTTTGCCTCAATTGTTTTAATTATGTATATATATATATATATATTTATTGAGTCTTGGAATTAGCAAGTACGATTGGGAATTAAAATTGGGCTTTAAGTGGAATAAGAAGAAGAAGGTTAGAAGTGGATGGATAGGGTTTAGTGGGCTTGGAAAGGAGGAGAGCCCATTAGCTAATGAAATGGGATGCCAAAACTATGTAGTTTTGGTGTAGGGTTAAGTAAGTTATAATAAAATGAATATAAGGAGGTGATCGCGGCTTTGTCGTTCGATTTAAATTAATCGACCTCGGAAACCGGTCAAAACAATTTATACCAAGGATAGCAGCATAGCTGAACCTCGGGTCGTCTCTCAAAGAAACCAGTGTGAAATTGATCCTAAACTAGCTAGCCGAATAATGCATGCAATTAAAGCAATTAAAATGGGGGTTTTGAAAGATTGATCTAAATTAAATTAAGCAAAACATAAATAAATATTTTTGAGATTTTTAGAAATTTAAGCAATTCGAAATAACTAGGATTGAAAACAATTAATTAAAATTCTCTTGAAAATGCGGCTCGGGTTATCACCGTTCAAAATGATTTTTCGGGGTTGGAATCTACTAAGTTTCGAAAGATCAACCTTAACAACTCGTTAAGTCCAAAAATTTAATCAATCAACTCGATCAATTAAATCTCGTTAAAAACCTTAGTATGAGAATTAGACAAGCCAATGCAAGTAT
>JAOQMR010000212.1:5512701-5532315 GCA_027563865.1 Erythroxylum pelleterianum | reverse complement strand
TTTAAGTATAATTTCATCTAATACACAAAACATATATTAAAACACTCATTCAAGTTCATTTAATATTTCTAAATTTCCACTTAAAGATCGGGGTCCAACATTGCAAATGAAATTATAATGAGAGTATAATAATGAGATTCATATTGTATTTATGTACTATCTCTAAATTGTTTATAGTCGTTGTTCTATTAAAATTGAATATTAATATAATGCAAAAAGATTACCACACGTTATGTTTTTCCTAATAAAAAAGTATTTGATCTCACGGGCTAAAATATAGAGATATTTAAACAAACGTGTGGGTACTTGTTAGAGAACAAATTCATTGAACAAATCCGATATGAAAATTTTATTTTAAACATTATTTGTATGTCTATGAAATTCCCATTGTGATGATTGTATAAGTAATTCTTTGAATTGAAGTCACAAAAGTTATCTTGTATAGGGATTGTTATGTTTTTATACTACTTATAATCTATTTAATCATGGGTTGGTCAATCGATTGTCTTTGGATATAGTATAAACTATATGGAGGTAGTTGTGTAATTAAGATATTATTTATCACCCTAATGTAATTAGGGAGAATTTTTCATCATTCTAGATTAATATTGATTTAGAAAATCCTTGCCAAGGTGGAATGACACTTTGTAAATAGTTTTCAAATGCCATTAATTGAATCGATGACTAATGGCAGAAAACTAATATAATAAAAGAGTAGACACTAATTCCATGCTCTGTCTAATCGGAATATATATGATGAAATGATTGAATTATTCGGAAAAATCATACACGGGAAGGTTAGTCTAAAATCAATTTGACATTTCTAAATATTTAGGTGGTTATGATGCGTTGTAAGACACCAATCTTAATTTACGATTATAAATTGTTTAATTGAAAAATTAAAGATAAATTAAAAGGACTTTTTTAATTTATCTAATTTTAATTATGAATTATAATTATAATTTATAACCATTGCTAACGTATTTGAGAACTTAATGGATCTCATATAAAAAATGAGTTGAAGAGAGCAAAGTTATATTTAATCAAGTTGGACTTGATTGTAAAGTTTGAGAAACATTATGATTAAATATAAGATATTTAATAAATAAGGATCAATATGAGATATTGTATCTTGTTTGGACATAATTGATATTCAAATAAAATTATTTGTAATTTTAATTAAAATTTAATTGAAATTAGAATTTAATTTCAATTAATTACTAAAATGTTCAAAGCTTATTATAAATAAGTTTAAGCTCTATAGAGCTAGTAATTCTTGCTTAACCCTTTTTCTAAGAGTTACATAGTTTTGTCAACTCATTTCGTGGATACTATTAGAGGTCGAATATTTGTGCGACTATGGTGGTTAAGACAAATCGGTTTCAGAAATAGTTTGAAGGATGCAACAAGGTAAGGATTAAGCTTCAGAATAAGGCACAAATTAACTTTTCACTTGATTATAATTTATGTTAATCATTTTATAGATTAAAGAGGTCTTGGTTTTCGGAAAACCAAAGTTTACAATAAAAATTTCATAATTATTTCATTACGGTTGGAATCAGATCTTAACTCGGTTTCTCAACACAAATATCCCTCACGCCTTAGGAAAGTCATATAAATAAGTGTGAGATTAAAAATTGAAATCTGAGTTCAATCCAAAATTATTGAATTAAATTTAGTTTGATTGAAATCGAGTTTTTTTTTACATATTTGAAACTAATTGATAATTAAACAAAATAAAATTTAAACTTGGTTAATAACAAAATTTAAATTAGGATAAATTAAATTTAAATAAATCAAAATATATTTGATCAAATTATTCATTTTTCCTATACTAGTAAATTAATTTTAATTAAATTTATTATCATCCTTACTTATTATTTATATAAACACTATGATCAGTACATAATAGTGGTACTATGTATGTTAAATAAATTTACAAAAGCTAAACTTAATATAAAATCTTCTATAATTTAAATATAGTATAATATATAATAGTTTTATTAAAATAAATAACATGACAATATTTTACCCATAATCCTAAGTAAATACCTCTTCGTATTTACCTTTTCGTGAAAGTGAAAAATTGAACGTTACGTCAAATTTGGCGACCCTTGAAACCTAAGTATAATTATTACCTTTCCTATTTTTTAAATATGACCGGTGATTAATATAATGTTTGGACCAGTCTTCCATCTTCTGTACACAAAAACAGATGCAATCAGTACCCCAATCACCGACGTACCTCTTCCCCATATCCAACGGTTACGGAGACTTTGACGTCTATGATCAAAGAAAAATCGTTCTGCTACCCAACCCCTAAATAATCTTCCTGCCAACGACTCCACTGGATTACATTAAAAGTCTCCACGCACTACATGCCCTAGCGTTTCTGCATTGCCTTCTCACTACCTGTTATTCTTTACGGATACTGATATCGGTCATCTTTCCCAAAATACCCTCGCTCTGCTCTCATTTTTCCTATCGATGTCCTCTTCTCCTCCGCTTCCCGTGTCCAGCCCCCATCCCACGGCGGCCACCACCACCACCGCGTCCACCCAATCGCAGCCATCAATTACCACATCCCTAAAGGCCTTGGCCAAGCGCATCTCAACGTCCGTCCGCAGCGCGCTCTCGAATCGCCGTCCATGGGGCGAACTCATCGACCGGACCGCCTTCACTAGGCCAGCGTCGCTCTCAGACGCCACAACGCGAGTGCGCAAGAATTTCTCCTATTTCCGTGTCAACTACCTCACTCTACTGGTGATCGTCCTCGCGCTTTCTCTCCTCTCGCATCCGTTCTCTCTCCTCACGCTGGTCTCGCTCCTGGCAGCGTGGCTGTGCCTCTACACGTTCCGACCGTCGGATCAGCCGCTGGTGATATTGGGACGCACGTTCACGGATCGGGAAACACTAGGGATACTGATATTGTTGACAGTGATAGTGGTGTTCCTGACAAGCGTCGGGTCTCTGCTTATATCGGCGACGATGATAGGGCTGGGGATTGTGTGCGTGCACGGAGCGTTTAGAGATCCAGAGGATTTGTTTATGGACGAGCAAGAGGCGTTAGGACCAGGGTTGTTCTCGTTCATCGGAGGGGCCGCTTCCTCTGCCGCGGGACCGGCCATGATGATGCCCCGCGTTTGATGGGTTTTGATGCATTGAAGTTTTACATGTTATTTTTGAGCTAGTATGATATTTAATCATTTATCCGGAAAATGTTCTTGTAGATCTGATTGTTGGAGAACTAATGATCGAGAGATGCGTTGTTTTGGTATTTGTTTGTTTGTTTGTTTAACTGATAATTTCTTCTTTTTCTTTTAGTCAGTAGGAACGCTTCGTTGTCAAGACATCTTGAATCTGACATGATAGTTGATTATCGATTGAGAAGACCAAAGAGACGTAAAGAAACGTCTGTTTTCTCTTCTATGCTTCTCAGGACAGGAATTTGCATCCTCAGCTGCCGTTTGCATTTGTAATTCAAACCCAAAATCAACACTTCAATGTAACACTGTAGAGTTCAACTACAAATAATATAATCAAACAAAAGTGTTCTTTTTAACTGAAGAAGGGAACATTCTGTATTATGCGTGTGTGTTCGTCAACAATAGAGAAAATGGAAGTGTCAAACCTAACCAACCAAATCCATTTATGTCAATGTGATTATAATTACATTGAAACTGTCATCTTTGCATCTGAAAAAGGCTCCGCAAATTACAACATCATTTCATGAGACAATTTTTAATTCCTAAGAACTGCCCTCTCTATTCCTCGCTCGCTCCTTCGGATATTAAATGGCATGGAGAAATGCCAGTGATGCGATGGCGATGGCTGCCAGGCCAGCAGCATCAATTTGAAAGCTCCAAGTATTGTTTTAAGTGCTTTCTTTTGTATTATATCCACTAGTCTCTTCCGCCACCTTTGCCCACACATTTGCGATTTTCTCAGCGTATCCCACCTGCATGTTCAATGGCAGTCGCATTTCAATGATATAATCAAACACCACATACAGTATTCACAATCATAAGAAATTTCACCAACAAAAAATGCAATACCAAATAGTAGACAAAAACCATCAACCCCAGATCTAGAAATGACATAGAAAATCAGTACTTCTGCAGAATACTCCTCATCTATTCTTCAACAGATATAATAATATTCCCATGGGCCTACTTCACTTCTTCAGTAAAACACCAAGTAAGCCCCTTTGAGCTTAGCCATTCTACTTAAGCATGGTTCACATGCAGAGGACTATTTAAAAACACAATTTAGCCACCTTCAGAACTGGAAAAAGTTGCCAATAGTAACCTATCTACTTCACAACTCCCCAGTTGAGACACGCGATTCTTTGATATCAGACATTATTGGAACTCATTTCAAAGCCTAATAAAGTTACCTTTCGGAAATGCTATAAAAATTAGGCCTTGTCAACCACTCTGCTTGTAGTTAAAAGTGGTTTTGAGCTCTAATAATATTTTGAAACTTGTCAAGTGACGAGGTATTGGGGGTTCTCGTGGAAGGGGATGTTTGTTTAGGACATGAGCTCTATCTAGTACTGACACAACAGAAGTATATCGTTGACAGAGAATTTCTCCTTGCCTACCAGCGCAGAAATAACTACTATCTAAAGAGCTTTAGAGGTGAACAAACACTAAGCAAGAAGTGCACAAGAAACAGAGTCCAGGTTGGACTCTTTAAACAGACTCAAATCGAGGAGAAATGGTTTGAAGTGAACATTGATGGAAGCATCCTAACCATATGGGTACAGCACCAAGCATAGTAATAAGGAATGGCCATGGAGGACTTCGTCTTCCAGTTCTCATCAAAACTGGGGACAACAGGAGTCCTAAAAGCAAAGTTATGAAGGACATTGCAATTGTTTCATATATATTGAAATGGACTCCTTGCCCAATGCTCACTCAAGTCAAGCTTTTCACTGGATTCTCGAAATGAAGTTATATTAGTGGGTGTATAAATGTAAATTTGTAACATATCTGTAAGAACGATATAATTCCACAGATAGGTATTATAAAACCTCGGGTTAGAGTAACTCCCTGTTGTTTCCCCCCCTCAGGTTAATCTCACTTCCAATATTATTTGTCAAGGGAAGATATGAAAACAAATTTACTATAGTTAAACCAAACCCCACTAAACGAAAAAGAAAAACAATCTGATTGACCACAGAAAACAAGAAATGGGACTAGTACCTGATTAAGTACAAAACCCTTTAACATGTTTAAAAAATCAGCATGCCTTTCTCTGTCAAGCCTTTCCAATTCAATCCGGTTGTTTTCCTGCAATAAAAGTATCTTTGGTTAATAGTCTGAAAAACACGGAAAGGTAAGGGATGGTCAAAGAGATTTTAACAATGCAATGCAAGCTCTAGTGTTACACATGAAAGGTGGAAAGACATATAGAAGAGGTCAATTCAATTAGAATAAAGACTTGTTAGCCATAAATTAACAAAGATAGGGATATGTCACAAATGCATCTCAACATCTCAAATTCATACCTAGAATTTCATGTATTATATTTCCCAAACCACATGGGGGGTTCTAAATTGTACATAAAAGTGAGTAACTAAAGTAATTATTGACAATGCACATATTAAAGGATTCACCAGAACAAGTATTGGAAAAGGTGAAATGGATATTAGAGCTTATGAATCCAGCATATCACCAATCCTCTGTGAAGTACTAGAAGTTTTAAAATTTATGCAACTTGAACTATAACAGGATAGGAATTTGATAGGGTCAAAATTCAAAAGGAAATATCCCTTATGAAAAGGATTAGCATGAAAAAAAGATACCTTGATGCGTTCATACTCTTTGATTGCAACATTTTTGGCATCCTCAGTCGCTCTCATGGTTTCTTTTAATTCCTCTATTTTCCGAATCCTTGACTTGTCACCACCAAATATCTTTGATGATGCAGCTTCAAGTTTTTCAGCTCTGGACTCCAAGGCGGATAGCTCGGATAGAAGTGTTTGCACTGTCAATAAAGCACTAGATCTATCCGAGAATGCACCATGAACGGATAGCAAAAGGCCAAGATAATCATGAAGAATATCCTGCCAATTACAAAGAAAAAGCTTAATAACGGAAAGTTTAATCTGAACTTAGGACCCTCAATTACAAACATAAAAAGCCAGCTTTTAGCATTTGTAGCTATGCCCTCCGATAGTTGGACTAGAAATCAAGTTCTCAAGAATAGGAATGCTTTCTATATTTACAATCAGAATCCAGAGAGAGGTGCAGACAAGAAAATGATAATAGAACCTAATGGATAACCAATTTAGGCAACAATTTGCATGGCACATTCAACATCAGAAACATCTGCAACTGACCAAATGCTTAACAGTTTGTGCATTCAATTCCCGGTAGAATCGACTCGCTTTAACTGCTGCAGTTGCCACATTTTTCATGTCAGCAGCCCTCGCTCTTTGGGTGTTGAATACAGCTTCTTCATTCTCAAATTTAGTCAATTTAATAAAAGCCAATCCTAGCTCTCCCATTGTCTCTCCCATATCTTGCTGTGCTTTCACAAGTGACTCAGCCTACAAACAAAGAATTCCCACCACACAACAAATCAAAACAGCAAAATAAAAACTATTGCAAAACCTCATATCACCAACCATGCCTCCGGTTGACATAAAATCGCAAATTTTACCTGTTGAGAAGCATTGCTGAGTTGCTGCTCAAGATCATGCATCCTCTCCTTTTTCTCCAAAAACTCCTTATCTTCCTCAACAACAGGCGGCTTTGATCCTCCCCAATCATTAGCCACAGACTGCTTCAACTCCTTAAACAGTCTCAACAAATCTCTCCCTCCTTTCGCAGGCTGCACCACTTCTTGGGGTGCGACCGCTGTACTCTCTCCAAACAGCTGTTTTGGCAGCTTCACGGCGCCATCCAGCATCCTCGAAGCCACATCAGTGCTCGTGGGCAATGGCAGCTTCCCTTGTACCTGCAAAAACACCTTCAATTCATCGCTCTGCCTTAACACTGGATGCGTTGCGAGCCTCCTCAAGTACTTCTCCAAAGCCACTCTCCTCTGCTCCACGAATTCCTGCTTTTGCATCACTTGGCTCTCCACCACATTCTTGTCCGGTCTTGGTGGGATAAAAAACCCTCGGTACGTTTCCGACAACCGATCAGATAAAGTCACAATGTCTTTAAATCGGCGCCGAACACTAAATTCAGTCCCGTTAAACCCCGGCATATTCGTTCTCGTCGTGATTAGATAGGTCACATAGGTATTACCTCCAGGAACAAGCGAATTCGAAGTTTCTTGCTCTTTCTGAGGATTCGAGACTGTGATTCTGATATACTCGGAGCTGGAAGAAGGTGATCTCGAGAGTGAGAGCGACGAATCAGAAGATTGACTCAAGCTATCCAAGCCGTTGATTTCATTAACGGCGCTCTCATCGAACGGACTGAAAATGACGTCAGTGTAGGCGGGCGGTTCGATGTAGGAAGAGTTATCGGAAGTGTGGTTAGGGTTTCGAAGATCAAGATAAGGAGAAGGAGCTAGGAGAGGATCGGAATCGGCAGGAGCCACCAGCATCGGCGGCGAAAGTGGATGATGCGTCTCGGCGAGCGATGACATGGCGCTCCGGTAATCGGCGTTGGTTTTGGGGCTAGTTGCATTGTCGGAGGGATCATCGAGAACAAGATTTTCCATCTCTTCACGGGAGGCGTAGAGGTGGGCTTCTTCGAAGCCCCGGTTCTCCGATCCCATCATCTCCGATTCCAAAATCAACACACAAGATTAAACTGAAAGACAACAGAAATCAAAAGAAATTTGTAAGGTTGAGGGTGGGCATAGGACGGGTTGCTTGTTTGGATTAGAAGGTCAAGCGACGGTTTGAGGCTAACGTGTGCCGAGGGTGTTGATAGGAGATGGGAGAGGACTATGGAAGCATGCGACGCACGTGGCTGCGTGGCAGAGAGGTTTTTGTTTGTCTCATCTCTTCTCTTTTACTTCGAAGCTTTGCTGTTTTCAGAAGTCTTTTACTATCGATGAGAGACTTGGAAATATCTGGCGTCTGCTTCAGACAATTACATGCGGTGGGAATCAGGCTTCTACGGTGTACTTGCACCACTGTTGCATCTGACCGACATCAGATTGATATTAACTCGCCGATCTGATCTTATCTACGGTCGGCGGAGATTGGCATTTAATGAAGTCGCCTGGGCTTGTCAGTCTGGAAATTAAGAAAATGAAAGCAGTGGTCTATAGCCCACTAAAGAATAGCTTATTAGGATAGAAGAACGAGCCCAGGTTGAGAAGTGAGGCAGGTACAGGATCTTATTGAGGTTAGCGTCTTGTTTTGTCCTAGGATCCAAACATCGGCAATGGATTTCGGCAATATAATTATTTATAATTCTATGATATGTTTTTTTTTTGGTTGAGAAATTATGATATCTATTTTTTTTTGTTGAGAATCTAAAAAGGATTGCAATTTGATTCGTTCTTCCTCCTTGTCATCTAACTCTTCTCCAACCACACCTGACCTCTCACTTCTTGTTGTCTCTTCTTTCTTTCCTTCCCCACAAACTGTTTTCTCTGTCAGCAATAGCAAAAATCACATACCAGAAACTCTAGATTTCACCAATTTCCTGTTGTGGAAAACTCTTTTTCTTAATGTTCTTAATTGTCATCAAGTACACAACCATGTAGAAGGTTCTGAATCACCTCCGTTTCTCTCTATTGTCAATTATGAAGGTGTCATGGCTCCTAATCCTCTATATACAAGTTGGATGCAAGTTGATTATGATGTTCTCTTTTGGATTCATGCAACTGTATCGCTTGAAATTCTCAAACATATCATTCAGCCTGGGAAACTTTATCTGCTAGAGAAACTTGGTATGAAATTGAAAAGCTATTTGAATGCCAAATATATGCAGCTGAAGATGAGTTTTAATCAAGCTACAAAGGGAACTCGATCAATGACAAATTTCCTCACATATATCAAGTCGATCGTAGATCAACTCCATGCTATTGGTTGTCCAGTCAAGGATGATG
Organism: Erythroxylum pelleterianum; assembly: GCA_027563865.1. NCBI lineage: Eukaryota > Viridiplantae > Streptophyta > Magnoliopsida > Malpighiales > Erythroxylaceae > Erythroxylum > Erythroxylum pelleterianum. The sequence goes on along the minus strand of JAOQMR010000212.1, from coordinate 5,523,288 downwards.
ATATCATTCTTCAAATTCTCTCTGGACTTCCACAACAATATTCTGATGTGGCCATAGTAATGACTGCCAAGAAACCTCTTCCATCTTTTTTAGAACTTCGATCTTTTTTACTTGCAGATGATAGCAGAATTCAACAATTTTCCAACCCACCTGGCATTGACAACTCTCAAGCCCTCATTGCAGCACGTGGAAGAGGAACTAGAGGAGGGTGTGGGCAGTTTAATCGCGGAGGTCATGAACGTTTCGATAGACGACAACAACAACAGCAATGGCGTTTTAATCCATCACAACATTAGCACTCTACTCAAATTTCCAACCAAAATACTCGTCCTTATTCCAATTATGGTCGTGGTTTTAGACCACCACGAACACCTTCCTCACAATCCATCTTAAGTGAATCTCCTCCTTAGTGTCAACTTTGTGATGAGTTTAACCACACTGCCAAAACCTGTCCTAACAAAAATCTTTTTGACCAATCTCCTCCCTTTGTTGGCATTCATCAGACACACCAGAAACCAATCCAATATGGTACACTGATACTGGTGCCACTCACCATATGACCAACATCCCAGACATCTTGGATTCATATTCACCATATTATGGTACAAACAAGGTACAAATTCGTGATGGTAAGCAACTTGCAATCACTTATATTGGCCATAAACTTTTACACACGCAGTATCGCAAATTTCTTATAAACATTTGCGATCATCCATGAGCGCAGTTCTAAACGGTCATATCAATATATATTGGATAATATGTAGAAGAGACTCACTGGGTGGAGTGGAAAGCATCTCTCCCTTGCGGGGAGGATCACGTTAATACAATCGGTGTTTTCAGCTCTCCCCAAATACACGATGCAAATTGTCAGGCTACCTCGACAGCTCTGCGATGATTTGGAGAAGATTATTCGAACGTTTCTGTGGGAAGCCTCGGAGGAACATCGCAAAACCAGTTTGTTAAGCTAGGAGCAAGCATGTAAGCCGAAAGCGACAGGTGGCTTGGGTTTACGGAAACTCCGGGACAACAACAACGCTCTATTATCCAAACTCGGATGGCTATTAATAACTAAACCTACCGCATTATGGGTACGAGTACTCAGTGCAAAATATAAGTTTGACAGTAACCACTTACCATCCTCCCTCTCTCCCACTGGAGGGTCCATGGTGTGGCGGGGAATTGCATCCGTCTGGGCGCACGTGCTTAGGGGCATCAAATGGGTGGTAGGAAATGGCGACACTACTAAGTTCTGGGAGGATGCTTGGGTGCATGATCTTGGGCCACTTCAGCACTGCACGCTGCATCCTATTCTGAGCAATTTGCTTAACCTACTGGTCAACTGGTTCGTAAATCCTACTGGAGGCTGGCGATGGGACATATTTCAATCACTCCTCCCTACATCAGCTTGCATGGCAATCGCAGCAACTTTACCGCCAAGCCCTCTCCTCGGACCTGACCGCTTGATTTGGGGGGTTTCCAAGAATGGTTTATTCTCCACTACCTCTGCCTACACGTTGATAGCTGGACAACCAGCTACTAGTCATGCCGGAGATTGGGAACGAATTTGGAAATGGGAGGGACCGCAAAGAATCAAAGCGTTTATGTGGCTAATGCAACGTGGCTGCCTCCTCACCAACCACCAACGGCACATCAGACATATCACCATCGACCCCTCATGTCAGGTTTGTGGTGCAACCAAAACCCTATTGCATGTACTTCGGGATGGATGTCAAGCCCGATCATTCTGGAGAGGCTTCTCTCACATTGCACTTTCTGCTGAATTTTTCAACGAGGACCTTACCCAATGGATGTCGGGTAATTTGAAGCACAAAGAGCTGATGCAGGGTGTCCAATGGTCATTACTGTTCGGTACAGCCTACGGGTTCCTATGGTTATGGCGAAACCAAACCATTTTCGATCCTCACTTCTCATGGCCAACCAACCCTCACCAAATAGTGGTTGCTTATGTCCATTCGTTTGAACAGGCTAAGGAACTAGTCGGAAGGGCTTTATGGCAACCAAGGCTTAGGGTAGAGACATTTGTTAGTTGGAAAAGGCCTCCACCTGATTGGATAAGACTCAATATGGATGGTGCATCTAAAGCAACATCCTCGCGAGCTTCAGCCAGGGGAATACTTCGTGATAACACGGGAACTTGGATAGGAGGCTTTGCACACAACATTGGCTTCTGCACCGCTGTTTGCGCAGAACTATGGGGGGTATTTACCGGATTGCAACTTGCATGGGATCTTGGCTACCGGCAAGTAGAGTTAGATGTGAACTCCCTGATAGTTATTAACATCTTATCCTCCTCGCATGATCAACTACTTTCGTACAATTCTCTCCTACTAGGAATCCAAAATCTAATAGCCAGAGAATGGGTTGTGAAGGCTAGACATGTGTATCGCGAGGCTAATCGAGTTGCGGATTGGTTAGCTATTTATGTCACTTCACTAGAACTTGGCATCCATATATCTCAAAACTCGCCTGTGAGTTGTCTATCTATCCTCCTAGATGACATTTCGGGAGTGTCTCTTCCCCGTTTAGTTAGTTAAAGTTTCCTGTATATCCCTTATAATAAAAAAAAATGTTATGGTTGTTCCTGCAATTTGCAAAAACTAGATTTGCATTCGTCGGTTTACCTTTGACAATCCTTGCTCAATGGATTTTGACTCTCTTGGTTTTTCTGTGAAGGATTCTCCCACATAGACAACACCTATTCGCTGCAATGAATCTGGTCCCCTTTACCCGCTCAATTCTAATACAAGGTCCATCATACCATCAACCTTTATTTTGTCCAAGCAATCTCCCAATCTTGGCACGATTGTTTAGCCCATCATAGAGTCAAAGTATTGTCTCAATTTTTACAACAAAACTCATATTTAGTTCGTGCAGGAAAACTCAATCATTTTTGCCATTCATGTCAGTTAGGCAAACATGTTAGACTACCTTTTCTAGATTCCAATCATGTCACTACTTTTCCTCTTGAAATAATACATTCTGATGTTTGGACTTCAATTCTCTTCTTATTTCTTTCTCTGGTTTCAAATACTATGTCTTATTTCTTGATGGCTTTAGCAAATTTTGTTGGGTTTATCCAATGAAATTTAAATCTGAAGTTTTTTTCCAAAATTTTGCAATTCAAAACTATGATTGAAAATCAAATTCCTTACAAAATCAAACAATTTCAGTGTGATAGTGGGGGTGAATTCCAAAATCATGAATTTCAAAAAAAAAAATCAAGAGCATGAGATTATTGCTCGTTTTTCATATCCTCAAACTCCTCAACAAAATGGCCAGTCTGAGCGCATGCATTGTACTTTACTTAATGCAGTTCAAGCAATGCTAATTCATGCATTTCGATCATTAGCTGTTGTCGTAGCTAAAGTATGTTGGTTAAAGTCTATCTTACGAGAACTTGGTCAGTTCATCCATTCACCTGTTGAATTCTACTGCGACAATATTTCAGCTACCTACTTAGCAACCAATCTAGTCAATCATGCATGAACTAAACATTTAGAGATTGGTCTGCATTTTGTTCGTGAAAGTGTTCAATGAGGTGATATCCACATCAACTTTTTTCCGAATGAACATTAGCTCACATATATTTTTACAAAGGGGTTAACTAGTGATAAACATACAAAATTAAGAACCAATCTTTGCATGATTAACCATGCTTTGATTGCGAGGGAATAAAATGATAAATTAGTTGCTCTATCTTTATCTCTTAATTATTCTGTGTTATGTCTTAGTCTGTACTTATCTCTTAGTTCTTTTGTATTTATCCTTTGTATTTATCTTATGTATATCATCATTATAAATATAGTGGCCATACCTGTATTAGGGTAAGCCTATTATTTCCTCTTCTATCTTTAATTTAAACTTTTTGTTACTTTCTTATTAATTGTCTTTTGTTTGGTGAGCTTCATCGAAACGCTAAATTGGCATCAAAGTTGGGATGGAAGGAGGCATACCGGAGTGGTGGATTCAACCAATATGGAATGTTGTCCATTCTAACAACTTAGGACAACTCTTAAGCTCTCCACTTCATTCTTTTACATGTACCACAATTATCTTTGCGCTATCGTAAGTTTAACTATCATTTCTTGTGATGATTTGGAAGTTGTTTAAATGTTAAGGCTTTTATTTTATTTCCATTAACTGTCAAATTATTTTTAAGTTCAAGTTAAGTAATGGAGTTTTAAAGAGAATAGCTTTTTACTTACGAATTTTAGTTAAATGGTTGTTTCAGACTATCACACATATTTACACATTTGTTTCTTTTCTATGATCACCAGATGTTACTATTTTAATATTTGTGTAAAAGATTTAACTAAGGAATAATTATGCACATTTGAATTTCGAAAGCATTATGTCTTACATTTGAACCATATATTTAATGTTTATATAAACAATAATGGCAATAGCAATTTACCTTGATGCATAACTATTTGTTTGTCTTTATGTATAATAATCCAAAGTCCTTTTTCATGTGATTTCTCCCCTCTCTATCTTTCTACTTTTTAGATTCTTCGATGATCAAGAATAATATGTTGAACTTTTTTTATTCTTTGCCTTAACTTTTGAAACCACTAAATTTAAAGGAAGAGGGAAGGGACTTAAAATCCCTTGCAACTCTAATTTTATTAAGCTTAATATCTATCACATTATACCCACTTTCATTAGAATTAGTCCAATAAATTATATGGGCCATTATAAATTATTAAAATAATCTAATAATTTCCCACTTGGCTCGTATTATGACTTAGTGATTCAATAAAACATTATAAGCGTACATCATAATAATGATCCAATCATGCTGGTTATAAGTCATTTAATAACATTATTCCTTTTATGTATCACATAACTAAACTAACACATAATTACTTTAATTGTGGAATACTATAATTCTCAAATTTATTTTCTTTCAAAAGAGACAACCTGTCATAGCATCAAAATAATTCATGTATACAATATAATGTGGACAACAAGCAAAGAAGCAAAAACATAAATTTAATTGAATTCACAACTGTCATAACAATATAAGTAAGTTAACCATAGATTAGTTCCAATATTCACAATCAATATTTTCTACTTTTACACTTCTTTTTTGACATACAAGTACTTCAAATTTATATGTTTTGGACCTTCTAAGTATTTTTCATTATTAGAGATGAAAACATCTACAAAATTATCACAGTCTGTTCTTAACACAGTTATTATGTCAATGAAACCAAGCCTTAAGACAAAATTTTATAACCATAATGCATGAACATTATTCTCAAATCATTCCATAAATTTAACCTATATAGTGGAAGTAACAATGACAAACAACTTTCAACTTTTTGATGAAATTGCTCCTTCAGCCAACAAGAACATGTAACTGAATATGAATTTCTTCAAGTCCATACATTTGACACAGTCTGAATTTGGGTAGCCAATTACTTCAAGGTGATATGACCTTCTGTTCATGAGCATGTAATCTTTTGTTCATTGTAAGTACCTAAAAACTTTTATTTTTCTAGCTTTCATAGGATTTCTTTGATATCGGCCTAACATTCCAAAATTAAAGCTTATATCTAACTGAGCTCATGTTTAAGCATACGATAAGCTTCCAACCACTAATGCATAAAGAACACATTCCATTTTATTTCATTCCATATTATTCTTAGGATATTACATTTTACTAAACTTCTCCCTTTTCTAAATTGGAATTATTCATATAACACTTTTCCGTTATGAATCTCTGTAATATTTTACTAATATAGCATTTCTGGACAACCCTAATAGTCTTTGTGATCTATTATAGAATATTTATATTTATGTCATATAGGACGCATCATGTGTATCTTTCATTTTGAAGTTTTTAAAGAGAGAAACTTCTTTATATCATATAATAACCCAACATCATTAGTAACAAAAAGGGAATAATGAACTTGCTCCTCCTAACCTTCGTATAGATACACCGATCAATTATATTCTTTATAGAACTGTATGGTATAATGGTACTATTGAATTTAAGATACTACTGTTGAGAAGTTTGTTTCAATCCATATATCAACTTCTTTAACTTATACACCAAGTTTTCTTTCTTGTAATCGAGGAACCCATTTGGTTGGTCTATATAAACTTCTTTTTCGAAGTCACCATTCAAAAAGGCAATGTTTACATCCATTTAGTAAAGCTCTAGATCATAATGAGCCACTAAAGTCTTAATCATCCTTAAAGATCCTTCTTTGAAACTAAAGAGAAGGTCTCTTTATAGTCAATGCCATTCTTTTAAGTGTAATATTTGGTGACAAGTTTGCCTTATACTTTCAATGGTATCTCTCAAGTATTATTTACTACTGATTCGCTTTGAATCTTTAGGCAACTTAACTAGCTTTTAGAATTTGTTATCATCCATTAATTTTAACTCTTTTTTCATAACATTAAACCATTTTTAGACACATTCTATGGCTTATTTGAATGATACTGGATCCTCATGAATGCTCAAGTCATATTCAAGTTCAAGTGAGTAAACTATAAAGTCATCTAAAATAGCTAGTTCGTTCTACCTTATTCTTATACTATGATTAAGACAGTTAAATTTTATATCCCATTGACTTTTGGGGACTGCCAATGAAGTAGCAATTAATGGTCCTTACATCAAGCTTCTTTTCATATGGACTATATACCCATATTTCTACAAACAAAATCCCAAATATAAAGGTGTTTAAAACTAAGTTTTCTTCCGACCCTTAGTTCATAAGGAGTCTTATAAATTGCCTTACTAGGAATCTTGTTAAACAGATATTAGTTGTCTTTAAATTATAAATCCACAAGGTTACTATACTCCTAACTACATCAATAAGAGTATGATTTTGTATTTTAGCTATACCATTTTACTGTGGTATATCGAGCATTATATACTATGCATATATGCCTCAAATTTCAAGAAACCTTGTAAATAGACTCGAATATTGTCCACTTTCATCAAACTTATCATAATATCGCTACCCCTATCATGCCTCACTAGTTTTACTTTTTCTATCAAACTTCCTTTCCACCTCATTAATAAAAACCTCTTTATTCTCTTAATGAGACTTTTGCTATAGTAGATATAGGTAACAATAGCATGAGATGATATCAATAAAAATGATGAAGTACTTTCACCATCATAAGATGGAATGTTAAATATACCACAAATGTTAATGTGTATTAACTCAAAGAGTTAACTACTTCTTATGGTTATATTCCAAACTATGGGTCTAGTTTGCTTACCTTTAATGCAATCCACACACATATCTCAGTCACCAAAATCTAGTTGATTCTTACTATTTACTAACCTCAGTATTCTTTCTTTAGATATGTGATCTAACCTTTAATGCCAAAAAAATGCAAAATACTCATTATGTGCACTATGTTTGCTACTTATATCATGTTTATTATGAAACAAAGATTTAGCAAAATGAATATCAAAATCAAACCATATAAATATTCTACTGAAGTACTGGAATGATAATACTACTTAGGATTATATAGTGAAAAAAACATATTTTCCAATCTTAGAATCAAATCCTACATTGTCTAACTTTTCAACAAAAATTAGATTCCTAGAATATCCAAGAATGTAAAATCATTTTTTTAAGTTCCTAATTTGCTTTATTCATGCCTTTATTTTGTTTCCCATATACATTAACCTTTTAGGTTCGTTTATAGGTTAGATTAAAATGACTCCTTTATTAACGTATGAAACATGAGTAGTTGCACAAGAATCTAACTACTAGGTATTATTAGCCACTTCAATAAAATTTAATTGAAAACATATAGAAACATAGTATGTACTTTTCTTTTTGAACGTTGTCAATTTTTTTAAAAATCATTTTAGAAGTGCCCAAACTTCTTACAGAGGTAGCACCTCTGCTCTTTATAGACTTGTCCTTCACTGATCTTCATAGGGACTTTGTCCATTTTCTTATCCTTCTTACTTGGTTTAGCTTTGCTGCTACTAGCTCTGTTATAAACTATGAGATGGATAAAATGCTCTTTCATCGTCTTTAACTTCCCTTTCTCTTGAACAAACATAACCTTAGTTTCCTAAAATTCCATTCTTCCTTAAAGGTGTTTTAATTCACCTAGAATTAACTGAAATTAGGAGGAACTGAGTTGATGATAAACAGAACTAGAAAGGACTCACTTACATCCATAACCATCGATTTTAGTTTTGTTGTTCGATTTTCCATGGCCGTCACATAATCATAAATGAGTTGTGATCAGTTGAACTTTTTAGTCGTTAGCTTACCTACCAAGTTTCCCATAATTGTTGGGACCCCGCCCTTGCGAGTCACGTGCCAATGTCCTATGTGACATCTAGGCGCGCATCCCACAAGGTTGGTGTGCCCACACCAAGTCAAACCTCAAAAATGAACTCATCTCACTTACTTCCAAACAGATTTTGGGATAGCTCATAAAGGAAATTCAATAAGACTTCTTCACAACACTTGTTCCCCATTGTCTTACGATTCTAACGACACAAATCAATTTGGTTCATAAATAAAGAAGTTATGGCCAAAACACTGTCGGGCTAAAAATAAACCAAGACTGAATACTATACCCAACTTCACTTTAGACATTGAAAGTCTTAGGGCCCAAATTGAAAATTGATTCCTTCAGATGAGTTATAGATTCGTGTCTCTAGTTTAATTTGAAACAAAAATCAACTCAATCGGAGCTCTACAGATCAAGATATCGCCAAAATACTGAAGCATGTTCCAAAAAAATATCAAACTTATACTCTTATAAATGATCCTCTTACTTTGATTCAATCCATCTTTTTCAAATTAATATCAAAGCCTATGTATTTTTATGGAGAGGTAGAGGAATGTCTTAGAAAACCAACGCTTCAAAAATCGGGTCAATCGGAGATCGGATGGAAAAGTTATAAGCAAAATAGTGAAGGAAGGCCAGCTGAGCCAGCGAGCCACGTCGCATACGTGACGGCTCACGGCCAGGAGCCGCGAGCGGCTCTAAAAGAGCCGGTAGCGATTGCGACGGAATGAGCCATTTCGCGATCGCGATGGCTCGCAATCCCGAGGCTGCTAGCTTCAATTTTTTTTCTCTTATTAACCACTGAACTTCAAAAATTCATATCTTTATACCTAAAACTCCAAATTTGACAAGGTTGGTATCAATGGAAAGCTAACAAAAAGCTCTACAATTTTCATGAAGAACTTACAAACCAAGACAGCCTCGGTCAAAATTTCATTTCAAGTTGGTTGTCCAAAAAATGCCATCCTAAACAGTGCCAGAACTTCTAAAAATCATATCTTTTTACTCCATTATTCAAAAATGTCCTGCTTTATATCAATGGAAAGATAAAAACATAACCTACAACTCTCATGAAGACTCCAAGAACAATTTCCACCTCTATGAGGGTCAAAATTTCAAAAACAAATTTTTGTCCCGTAATTTCTTTCCTAGACAACATTCAAACTTCAATTATTCACATCTTCTAATTCTCACATCCAAAAATGGCATGCTATACCTCATTGGAAAGCTATGAATTTCCTCTACAACTTTCAAGAAGGCTACTTGGCCCAATTCAATCCATATCAGTCAAGAAATTTGCCTCAAAATACAGCATACACAAACCCACCCTTATGGACATTTACAAAAACAATGCAAAGTCATATTTGAAACAAGCATTGGCAAAACACATGAAACTTGAATATCTTTCATTAATATCAAAATATGAAATCTTACAAAGCTTTAGTAGGCATTTCTAGCTCCAATACATCAAAGTCTCAAAATTTCAAATTACAAAGAAAAACCAAATGAACAGTAACTTTTGCTCCAAAAATGCACCTAAAGCTTTGTTTCCAAAAGATAGCTTCAAAATCAAAAACAAACGAGAGTGGTGCCTTGACCTCGGTTCAGTCACTCATTTTCATGCTCATCGCCTGTGGATGGGAGGAAAGAAGGGGCTGAGCTCGACGGCTTGTGAGTAACATATTTATAACCAAGAACACAAGCAAAAATTCCTTGAATCATTTTATTTCCAAATGTAAAATTTTCATTGACAAAATCATACCACATATGTTTTCCAAAATTTTCAATCTATCAAGCAATTCACAAAACCAACATAATGAATACATCAGAATCAAATGATTACAAATCATAATCACATAAGCACATCGGAAATGGTTTGGGTGGATCCAAACAGAACGTACTACACATTTCCGCGTAGCGGTCATGTGTAGCCGTGAACTTAGGGGAGTCCGTAAAGAAACTCCATGCCACTAGCGGGCGGGCGGAAAAAGCCTATATACATTTTACATTTTTCACACATATTGGCCAAAATGGCACTTTTCCGAAAGTCAATTTTATAACCATAGCATTCTTTCCAAATTCACTTTCACATTCTTTTTCCAATCAATCATCAACACAATATGTAAACATTCCCACAATTTATTCATAAGAAAAAGACACATATCATATTCTTAAATCAATCTAAAGAGTAATAAATACTCAATTTCAAAGTTGTTGGAAAGCATTTAATTTCATTTATTGACATTAATGGTACTAGCTCATTTTCTCAATTATAAA
>JAOQMR010000212.1:5488323-5505569 GCA_027563865.1 Erythroxylum pelleterianum | reverse complement strand
TTTGACACCTTAACTCTAATGTGAGTTCCATCAAGTGCACCGACACAATCCTAAAACAAGTTCATTATGAATAGGGAATTTAAGTACCTAATAATAACAGTACCTAATAATAACATTTAACAAAGACAATATTTACCTTAAAGTATGGGAAAAATCGAGAAGTGTTTGCAATTTCTTACGGAACTTGAGAACCATCAGGTTGTTTGAGATATTCAACTTCAAGTGACATGATAGCACGTAAAACAGAGTGAAATTGTCTACATATCGTCTCAATTGAGCGATGGAAGAAGACAACCACTACACGAAGTTTTAAATTATGGGATACAATCATAAGAAATGTGATGACCTTTTCTTCTAGTGAACATCGAACACTATCGTTTAGAAGACCAGTTTTGCGAAGCTTTATACAAAGAAGTAAGAAAGTATCCGATGTCATACGAATGAGATCATGACAATCCTTATTATGAGTTTGCAAATGATGCATAATTTCTCCTTGAACTTGTTCTTTATATTGAGCTACTAAGTTTTTTTGCTTGAAGGATCTATATATAGGACTATGACAAAGGCTAAGAAGATGGACTATATGACATATTAATTGAACGACAGCAACTCGCCTTGTCCTATCCCACTCATCTTCAGAATCATCTTCTTCAGTGAATCTTTGATCTAAATTATTCATTTTCTACTCAACATTTCAACATGTAAAACAATGTAGAAAATATTATTATATGTATATAATGTCTAAACAATATGAAAAACTCATATAGCAACATGTTAATGGTGTATATAAAATTATTAAACAACTACAAAATTTGATTATCAAATTATTGTACAACTACACAATTCATTGCAAATAAAAAAGAGGAAAAAATTAATTGCTTACCAAGAACTGAAAAAACACACATGAGATTGATCCATTATTTTTTTTCTTGTTGGGAAGATCAGTGGTGACAAACAAGAAAAAGTTATCTTAGAAGCATATTTTTCTATTCTTTTAGTAATAAAGGTTACATTTAGAACAACAGAGTAGATAGGGAAAAAACAAAAAACTACACATAAAAGGAGAACGCTTGACATATCAATCCAATTATATTCCTCGCACCTTCTTTATCCTCTAGAACATGTTTTCTCACACCTTTACCTTTTTCTCTTTTTATTCTCTCCTAAACTCCCCTGTCCCCTCACCTCTCCTCTATTGTCTCTCTCTTTTCTTCTCATCTGTTCTCCTCGCTTCTCTGAACTTATTGTAAGTCGTTTATTTATACATGATCAAAGTAACAAAACCATCAAGTTAACCCATTTTATGATGTACAAAATAGAACCCAAGCTGAAAAATTTTCTCGTTGTCCTAATAGTATCACCAGCCCATCATGTAATAGCATGCTAAACTTCTGGAAGCCAATACAAGGATATCTCAGAAGGTCTGAAAGCATCTACATGTATAATATTGGAAACAGAAAACAGAAAACTCAAAAGCTTGAGACTTGCCCGTTGTCCAAACATGAAATAACCAAGAGTTAGAAAAGCATTCTGACAACATCTAAATGATTAAAACATTAACTTTTTTTAATAAAGCAATGTTCATTGACCATAAGACACCGTCATTTTCAGTTCATGAAAGGTTAAGAAGCCAAAAATTGCCAAGTATTTTCAACAGCCATATACAGCTTGCAAACATAAGAAACAAGAGAAGGATGTAGCTTCAAATTTCTATATTTGGAAACATATGTGCGTCAGTACAGTTGAAGGAGAACAATATGTGAACAAAATTGCCAACATTTGCAGAATCAAGTTGCAACTAAGCAACCTTGATAGCAAAAACAAGCCATGAGAACATCAATATTTCGTATTTGCAATAACACACCCAGTAATCAAATCAACTATTTCGAAACCTACTTTGTAGGTTCGTCAATTTTCAACAAAAAAAACTGCACATACCTTACCTATTTGGCGCATAAGAACAGAAGTTGTGCAGAAGAAAAGGGCGCGAAAACAATTGTGGCTGAGAATGTCATTTTTGTTGAGTTAAATAAGGATATAATGGTATTTTAGGTTATCTTGTCTTCCATTTCTCCTCCTTTCCCACCAATTTGGTGGGAAATGTATTTTGACCAAATTTCTCCTCCATTCTCTTACTTTCCCTCTATTTATTTTTGTCCAAACAATGGAAAGCAAGAGAATTGCACTTCTCTTCCTTTCTTTTCTTTTACTTTCCTTCAATCTAAACAAAAGCTTAGTGTAAGTACCTGTGATGTGGATATTTGGCATTGGCGCCTTGGACATCCTGGACATGATACTCATGACATATTTTATAGTATATATAGCAATATTTCATTTTCAAATAAAACTCCATGCATTGTTTGTCCTTTAACAAAGCAAACTCATTTTCCTTTCTCTATTAGTTCTATATCAACACTTAGATGCCTTGATCTAATTCATGTTAATGTTTGGGGGCTATATTTAACTCCCACTATGAATAGCATAATTTTTTTCTCACTATAATGGATGATTTTTGTTATAGTACTTGGGTTATTATGTTATAGTCTAAGTCTCAAGTCTTCATTAATATTCAAATTTTTCCATTATGGAAATATAGTTAATGCAGTGAATTTTTTAATAACATGATAAATAATTTCTTCTTTCTCTTAGAGTTGTCTATGAACATAGTAGCATAAACACACCTCAACAAAACATTGTTATTGAACAAAAACATAGGCATTTATTAAATATGGCTTATGCTATTTGTTTTCAAATTGAATTGCCTTTTAAATTTTCAGGTGAATGCATTATCACTGATAATTATCTTATTAATAGAACACCCATGAAATTGCTCAATAACAAGACACCCTTTGAATTACTATATCACAAGCCACCTACCTTTTAGCATCTTTGTGCATTTGGTTGTTTGTGTTTTGGAAGAAATGTCAAACTAAGCATAAGTTTGATTAAAGAGTCTATCATGGCATATTCGTTGGTTATCCATTTGGCCAAAAGGGCTATAAAATCTTTGATCTGTATACTCAAAAATATTATATGAGTCGGGATGTCATTTTTCATGAATTCATATTTCCTTGCATGTCCAAAACTGATGTAGCCACTTCACTACCTCTTCCTCTTCCAGTAAATGATATCATTCTTGAGGATACCTCTTCTATTTCCTCAAGAATGATAATGTTGTACTAAATCGAATGCGTTTAAATCGTATTAAATAAAAATACAACTTATTTTCAAAAGCATGTGTTTGTATATAAACATATGTATTAAATAAAATAAAAATTGTTTCATTAATTTAATACATTTTTTGATACAAAATGACATAAATTTAATACATAATATTATAAAGGTGCAACTCATCTCATCCCCATTACTTATATATAAAAATTACCAAATATAATCCAAGGACCAAGAGAATACCTTCAAACTTACCAAACTAATTAATATGTTATTCGGTCGTAAGTTATTTATGCCATTAGAATCAACGCGTCATTACTAAACAGTTAATTTTACCAAACAGCTAATGTAATCCACTGGTCAAATCAGTTGATAGAATCAGCTATCAGCTACCAGCTAATAGAATCAGCTAGCAGCTAATACAATTAGTTGTTTGTCAAACAGGGCCGAAATGTATCAATAATAATAACTCTAATTATCAACAAAGGAACTTAAATGTAATTTTTCAAATTAAAATTAAATGTAATACTATTAAGATAATTTAAATCCTAATTAATATAAGACTAAAATAATACCATTTTATATAAGTTTATATATTTTATATATTTATTTATTAACTAAAATTATATTATCTTGTTTGAAATTATGTTCGATTGCTTAGACTTTAGTCGGTCTGAGCTCACCTTTCCAGACTCAAATTTAACCAAGTTGGATCCAACTTGAACTCCACGTGTGGATTTTAGGCCCTTTTGTCCCGTCCATAGGAAATACCAATTTGCCTCAACGTTGACGGGAAACGATACAGACGCAAGTTCTAGCAGTACCATTTTCAAGATGGTATTTTTCGGAAATAAGAAGAAGGAGTGTGTTAACTGTTCAGTGTTGATTTCATCATTTACGGAGAGACGGACTGATTTTGATTTAAGAGAGAACTGTGCATATAATGGACGAACAAGAATTTCGACGCCTCCTTGATATGTTCCCTATTATCAGACCTCGCGATTACCATGTATGTATTTTAGCATTAACATAAAAGAAACCCTTTTTCACTCTCTTGATTTAGCTTGTTCTTGTCTCCAAAGATTTGGTTTTTCCTCTTCTTTCTCGTTCTGATTCTTAGTGGGTTTTTGAAGGCATACTATTGCGTTGTTTGTGAGAAGTTTTGAGTATTATTGAGTAAATTGAGTTTCTTGATTTTAGGGTTCATTTTTGTTGTTGAATCTTAATTGTGAATTTGTCTTCTTTCTTCTCTCTTTTGCAACTTGAAATACTTGTTGGAATCCTTCTACTGGCATCAGATTGAGTCAGACCCATCGAGACAGTCATCAAGTTCTCGATTAGGCCATGGGATTGAGTCATACGTATCAAGACATTCAACTTCTACGTCAGGGCCGAATGAGGTGGTGTGTGCCTGGAATTGCTACTTACACCTCTTTGTCTTTCTCCAGATTCGGCCTTCTTCGATTCAATTATATTTGTATATACTGTGGATTTGCTTGATATATTACTAACATTTTTATTAACAGATAAAGAAATGGCAGGATGCATGGGAAGGAGAAGATGAAAACGAGAAGGAGAATCAGGCTATTGATGTTAATGGTATGTTTATCATGTGACATATTCTCTGTTTACTGTCCCTGTGTCATGTCTTTTTGTTATTGACTGAGGATCTTCTACATACTTTCCCGTTGTGTTAATATACATGGGGAACTTGCAGAAATCTTGGTCCATCACTAACCAGAGCTCTATATGTAACGGCTTTTCCATCTAAGAAATCATAAATAGAGGTCTATACATTCTGTGATTCCAATAAACATAATCATATTCAAAGATGTACGTCTCAGAACCACAAATTAAGTGCCAGTTGCAAACCTTCAACTGTCAATCCAGATGCTGTCAGGCTCCATGACCTCACTGCATTACTAAACTGGTTGTTGCCATGTCAGACTTCTTCAAGTGTGTATGATACAGGAGATTCTAGAATTTCAATCATATGTAGTCTGTACTAGTGAATAATATTTTAAAACTTTCACTTATTGGTCATATTGCTTTTGTTAGATAAAAAGTCTAAAAATTGATAAGACCCTCTGGAACTGGGTTACTAATATCTATTCCTGTTTGCCGTCTTTATCTCTTTAAAATCGTATTCTTACTTTATTTTTGTGCATGTGTTTTTCAATAGATCCATTCTGGAAGAAGCTGAAGTTGGCAGCAGAGAAGAAGGTATGCTTCCCCATCTTAATGCTGTTTTCTATACGTGAATTTATGATAAGATGCTACTTTTAAGTACAGGAACTGATTCAAGGCTATGATGACTTCATTTGATCAATTAGTTCTATTTTGTGACCTCATTTAGCTTGTATTTAATGGGCTCATGTTTGTCTCTGTTTTTGTCATCATTTTGATGTTGCCTACGGCCTGTTAAGGTGATATTTCTTTCATTTTCTGCATAAGCACTGCTATTTATGACTCTTTTACCAAGTCTAAGCTATTAACTCCCGCATTAAAGGCTGTTGTTGATTACTCCATTTGCTCTATTGTCCATAAGCTTAAGCTGGCTGGTTCGTTGCCGAAGGTATTCTTTCAATTATCTGAATGTCATTGTGAATGATTGTGTATGTTATATTTTAGGCAGGAAGTTAAAAAGATCTGTTGACAATTAGTTATTCCAAGGAATGATGGATTGTGAAGTGTGGGCCTCTTTCTTATGCGTGATAGGAAAATTTAATCCTTTCTGGAAATTGATATGTTCTCTTTCCATCTTTTTTATTTTCTTATGTTAAGATTGAGCACTCAGCTGTAAGTTCTTTATCTCGGAATACTTTAGGATGTGACTTATGAGAACGATGCTGTGTCAATGTGAATGTGCAGTTGGGTGCAGCAGAGGCCGAGAGGTTTTGCATGGCTTTTCAAGAAGTTCACAGGAAACTTGTATGCAGATCTTACCATATTATCTGCACACTTGCATTTTCCAGCTGTTAATGCTAAAAACTATTTTGCATCTCCTGACATACAGGTATATGAAGAACTAAGTTTGGATGCTGCTCGAGATTTTCTGAAGAAATCAAAAGGTCTTAGAGCATAGTAGCCTTCAAGTTGGTGTTGTGTTGGGAGAATCAAAGGAAGCTGCCTGGTTAAGATAGGGGTGGATTGAAGTTGTTCAAATACGCTTTTTGTTTATGCTGCCTGTTCTATTATGAAGAATAGCTTTTAACAGAATGGATTGCCCATATGCTGATTGAAGAAATATGTTTAATTTCTTTTCTCTGCAGGATTGGAGGGATTTGTTAGTTCATGACCTCTTTAGGTTTACTTGATTATGCGGTACTTAACTACAGCGAGTACTGGATATAAAAAATCAATTTGAAACTAAGCAAACTTTAGCTTAACAGACAATTTCTGCAAGTTGAATGCGATATTGGAACATCTTTTTTAAAATTTCGAAAGAGGCACATTCTGAGTTGAGCATTTTCCTTTTCTCTATCCATCCCTGATGTTAACTTACGCAACTAATCTACATCACCTAATGTGATAGAATTTGTGAAGAATTTTCAAACAGTTTCCCTTCCCCTGACCCATAATGCTTTTAGTTAGGTTTAAGATTGATTTGTATCCTGAAACGGCATAGATTGATTGGTATCCTGAAACGGCATCGTATGCCAGATCTTCCCCCAGTCCTCCTTTCTCTACTTCTTGTTGTCGCTACTTGATCATTTTTCGTAGGAAGATGTAAATTCCTTACGGAGGAGCTAGTGTTAATGGAGCTACTGTAAAAGGATAGGTAATAGATTTCTGGGAGCCTGTGATGTTTACTGTTAAGCTATGTTTTTCGTGAGGTTTCACAGGTTGTAGATGATTATGTATCATATGGATATTAAACCTTAAGTTGTGACTTTTATTAATTAGAATTGGATGAGATAAATTAAAGATAGTATTATTTTAAATAAATTAATAATTTATAGTATTATTTTAAATAAATTAATAATTTAAGTTAAATAATAGTTTTGATATAAACTATATTTATAGGTCTTAGAGTAAAAGCTGATTTGTAACCCTTTTTTTTAAACTCTGAATTTCTTAAATTAACTCATTTGGACTTGTTCATCTCATATATGGTGACACTTAACCTATGCTTTTCATAATTTTGGTGCCATTAGAGTTTATGATTTCATTGAGCCCGTCACGGAATCATTTAGTATTAAATTGCAAAAACATGAAACCAAAAAACCCTAAACCCCAAGAAGTAGTACTTGTGCTTAGTCTCGCTCTCTGCCTCTCCAGTTTTAACTAATGGCAAAGCGTTTAGCGCCTTTGTTGAATCGCATTTTGGTTGAGAAAATTGTTCCTCCTTCCAAAACCAGCTCCGGCATTCTACTTCCTGAGAAGAGCTCCAAGGTTCAATCTTTTCACTTCCTCTTTTCCATTTCTTTATCTTTTCTTGCTTGCTTTAATTTCCTCCGACTTCGGGTTGCAATTTCTCTGCTTATATTGTGCTTTCATCTTCATTTTCCTATCTGGGTTTCTCCCTTTTTCTTGTGTTGTGTGTTCTCTTGTTCTTCTTTTGGCTACTTCGACATTTCCCGTTTCTGGGTGTTCTTCTGATTCAAAAGTTTCTTCTTGATCTCTCTGCTCTTTACTTCTCATGTTTCGTTTATTTTTACGATAGTCCATGACTAGTGACTTGGCCATTTACTCGGGTTTCGTTTATTTTTACGATAGTCCATGACTAGTGGCTTGGCCATTTACTTCTTTCGATCCTGTTAGTACTTTGAATTAAGGATTTCAATTTCCTATATACTTGGCTATTGGCAGTTGACAAAGAAGCTCGCTTCACTTTTTCAGTGAAATCTCAATGTAATTACCTTTGTGACAGACGGATTTCACCTCCATTTCGTTGTCTTATCTCAGTGCTTCACCTGTATATTTACAAATTCCTGATTTCTTGTTAACACTGCAGAAGTTCTCATTTTTATAAACTGGTCATGGCTTATCGTATCTAAACAATCTTTAGTATCAGCTTCCTCTTCGTAGCTATGCTTTTGTCATGTTAGTATTAGTGGAATTCAAGACTTAGAATTCGAATTGTAATTTCAGAATTGATTTCTAGTTTTCTATAGATTCTTTTCCACTTTCTACGCACAAGCCAGTGTTCCCTCTAACAATTAACTTGTGATTTTTCCAAGGGATAGTTTAACTGCTTGATAATTCGGTTGGTGTTATATATGTTTTAAATTTTAATTTCCAACAAAAGGTGTAAGGGAAATACAATTTTTACAAAAATGAAGACACTTTAGACTTGCACTGCAGGTACCAAGACTATTATTGCTTGATTGACATCATAGTGAGAACAATTTGCTTATTTTGAGATTTGCCCTAATAGTCTAATATTCTTCAGTTTCTTCAATCACTTTTCTATCATTTGGATAATATTAATGTTAAGAAATTTAATAACTCCTTTTGATATTTGCCTGAATGTTAATCCACGTTTATGAATTTGTTTGGTCATTAGCCCTTGACATGTTTGACTCATTTTCTTTGCTTCTTTCAAATGCTTTCTCTATGCCAGTTGAACTCCGGAAAAGTGGTTGCAGTGGGTGCAGGAGCTCGTGATAGAGATGGAAAGCTGATTCCTGTTACTGTAAAGGAAGGAGACATTGTTCTTTTGCCTGATTATGGAGGCACTGAAGTGAAACTTGGTGATAAGGAGTGAGTTTTCCTGTCTCCTGGCTCCATCTTCTTATTCATTTGAGTTTCATATCATCTCATTCATTCTAAATAATCCAAGTTTGCATTTTTCCTTCAATTTTCATATTTCTTCTGATATCTGTTTCTTTTTGGGACTATCCCATGTTTTTGCAGTTGTCCATGTTTACCAATATTTGATACCTGTCTGATATTGTTGCTTGTGCGTGTGTGTGTGTGTGTGTGTGTGTGTGTGTGTGTTTTCAGCTATCATTTGTATCGCGATGAAGATATCCTTGGAACTCTTCATGAATAGTGCTGATTACATGGTGTTTTCTTAGATGGAAAGTAACTGGGTCGGATGGAAATCTCCTTAAGTTCTGATTTGCATTTGGAACTTTTATCAGACTTGTATCTCGAGGATTGTTGAGGGCATGAGAGAAAAGATGAGGAAAGGGAAACTTTCTTATCCCTTCATTAATTATACTCATGCATATTTTCCTTGCTGGGTAATTGTGATTGCTAATGGAAGGATGATACTTAAAGCCTTCAAATTGAACTTTCCTATCTTAGACAAAAATGTGGCCATATTCCCTTTAATTTATAGCTAGAACTGCTCGATACAAGACTTCCTTAATCCTGCGGGTTACAATGATTTTTAATATTTGTTTCTATTTAGATTTTAGAATCCATGTTCACTAGTTTGGCCCAATGATAAGCTACAGGTGCAAAAATTCACCTTCATTTGTATCTGTTGTTGCTAGTACAATTCTTATCTACTTAACTGAACAATTAATCCACGACTACAATGCCTAAATATTGCAATTACTATTTCAGTTAATTCAGACCAAATCTTGTGATATTCAATACATGTCACATTGCAATGCAGACAAGCAATTAAATGAGCAGCAAAATTGACTAACTTGCAATTTGAAAAGCTGCAAAGAGGACTCAAACAAACGGTGGAATGTTGTTGTCTTTAGAGAGAGAGAACACTAATGCTAAAGGCATCATTTTGGTAAGCCAAATAAACGGAAATTAGGTATCAATCCAAAATTCTCAACGTTGCTTTTCCAAGTCAAAACCACACTATAAGAATGGTACATCAACCAAACCGGTCAGGTTTTTGATGTCTCCTAATGCTTCCTTCTTCAATCCGGAAGTATCTGTTCACCGTCTGCATCTGCTTCTGTCTCAACTTTAGGTTTGGATGGGCCTGCTCCTGGGGCCTGTTTCTTCTTGATTCCACTAACTATATCGTCGATTCTTAGAAGCATGCAAGCTGCTTCTATTGCTGTCTTGAATGTCTGCACCTTGACATTGTAGGCATCCCAAATCTGATTATGTACAAGAATGTGCTTTCTTAAATCACTTTGATATGAGACAATGTCATTGGAAACAAAAAGAAACAAAAAAAACATCTTTAAGAAAGTGAAAGAGAGAACATAAAGAAGAGGCGGCACATAAATAACAATTGGTACATATGTTACCAATCCTGATAAATTCAAAACCGGTCTCCAACAGCATTGTAACATTACTGCAAAAACACAATATACCCCGAAAGCAGACAAATGGAGCAAAATTATCATACCTTCCTCTCTTTCATATCAGTAATTTCACCTGTGTTCCCATCTATGCCGGTCCATGCATTTTCACCATTCGCATGCTGTAAAAAATATTACAAGATTTACAAAGTAAACCATTAATAAATTATGGAAAGAATATTATCATTTCATCAAACAAAAATGAACTGCAGCACAAGTATACCTTTCCTTGCAGGGCAGTCATGGTCCGAATCACATTAACACCGCAATTTTGAGCCAGTGTTCGTGGTATAGCTTCAAAAGCAATGGCAGCAGCTTCATATGGCCACTGCATCAAAATTAATAAGACAATGTAAGTGCAAGTGATTAACATGACCAAGTTCCTATATAAACAGCTTACAAGTCCGTCTATCCAAATACTGATGACACCGAAAAGAGAGTTCTTAATTTTGTCCTAGTTGATCATGATTTGGGATTAGAAGTATGTGGACAATGTTGACACCTTTTCTATTCCTTCAATGGACGAACTCTTTTGCTTCAGAGTAGCAGATACAGTTAATTCTGTCCCACCACCACCAGGAACAAGTTTTGGATTCTTGAGTATGTTTCTGGCAACAGACATGGCATCCTGCACAAATACCAGTTCCAAAATATCACTACAATTCAAGCACAAGAAAAACTTGAATTTTACAGCTTTATCTTACCTGTAAGTTTCTTTCGACTTCATTCAGGAGATCCTTACTAGCACCTCTTAATAGAACGGTACAAGCTTTTGGATCTTTGCAATCGACAATGAAAGCAAAGAATTCATCTCCAATTTTCCTGACCTCAAATAGACCAGCACCTGTACCCACATCAGATTCTTGCAATTCATCAGGCCTGTTCACAATTACAGCCCCACAAGCCTTTGCAATTCTATTGTTGTCACCTTTCCTCAACCTCCTGATAGCACTGACACCTGCCTTGCTTAAGTAATGGCACGCTAAATCACTAAGCCCTTTCTCTGTGATTACTAGATCGGGTTTGAACTTCAGTATCTGCATGCACATGTTCTCAATGTATTCCTCTTCCATTTTTAAAAGGACTCCCCAGTCTTCCTCTTTAACCAACTCAGCATTTGTTTGATTCTCACCCTTCTTGTATTCAAGTGGGCAGTCAAGAAGAATAATGCGTGGATTGACAATCTTCCTCTTCATCTTACCAGGGGCAACCACATCCTTGTTGAACATAACTCCTTTAAGAACTTTGGAATCTTCCAACTGCCCACCTGGTACCTTCTCAACTTTAATGTACTTTTTAATGTCCACTTCTCTTAATCCCTGGCCAAGGTCAACACCTACTGTTGTGGTAGCATCGATTGCTAGATCCTGGACATTAACTGAAGACTTAGCACAAAGCACAGAACAATTAAATAACATTGAATATAGAATTGGGTGATTTTAATGATTTGTGTACTCTTCTCTTCCAGCAAACATTAAAGTTGGAATCATACAAGATACTATTCAACCTAATTCAAAGCAACAAGGAAAAAATACTTCTGCAAATATGAAACACCTTGTTCATGGAACTCAATTGTCATTGTAATATACAGTCACAATACTATTTTAAAATTTCTTTTATATATCCTAATTTCTTCATGTGAATTGACACATGCAGTTCTATAATTTTAGGGTCCCACAACTAATATGCTGGGACACACAAAAAAGAACTAAAACAAATGCTAGTACAATTATTAGTGACTGCAAGTCCAAATTCAGTATCAGGCCTGTTAAATAGAGGCTAGAAACGTTTCTGTCACAAAAAAATATGCATGCCATAAGAAATACGTACAGCAATTAGGTCTCCAAATTGACTAGTGAATTTTGTGCCTATACAACTCTTGACCAACCCCAGCATTATTGCACCTGCAATTGGTATACATATATATACATCAATAACTCAAACAGTATTTTCTTATTCTTACAGGAATTTGCTCTCATGTGTTTTTGTTTGGCTCCCTTCTCCTGAGAAGGGTCCTAATGCTACTATTGCCTAACTTGTAAAAAGCTTTCAAAATTTCCCTTAACTTAGAAGAATAAAAATTTATGACATAAATTGAATTTCTTTTTGGGAAAACAACTACAAATCAGTGTTTCCAAGACAGCTACATAATATTTGTAAGAATATTAACATAAAATACACACAAACTTACGGTCATTGACATCAATATTCATTGCAATTTTGTCTAGCACGGCAATGGCATCCTCCAAAGCTTTATTGTAGGCTGCAAACCAAATAAAAGCAGACATTCTCAACCAAAATTGTATGCAAGCATGACAAAATATTCCAATAGGAGCATAATGTTACCTCGACAGATGACTGTTGGATGATAGCTCTTGTCAATGAAGGCTTCTGCAACATGAAGCATCTCTCCAGCTACAAGCAATTTATTTCAATCAGTTGCAATAATAAAACCTACCAAGCATTTACATCATACAATATACAGTTCCAGATACTAACGCAATCTGCCGTATTATGTCTGATTTTAAGGAAATATTGGAAATTGTCAAGCATAACACAAAGATAAACTTATAATCCAACAAAAACATAAAGAAAAGGACATATTTCATGATGAATAATAGATTGTGAGATAGAAATTGATGCCATACCAAGAACAATAACGGATGTAGTTCCATCTCCTACTTCTTCATCTTGTGTTCGGCTTAATTCAATCATGGACTGTCATAGACAACCAAAAGGAAAACGTTTGAGAACCAAAATAACACAAAATGAAGCGCAAGAATAAGAAAGTGAAAAATCAAACTACAAAAGGTGAATGAATAAAGAAAAATAAACAAATAATGTTTGGAGAATGCAAAAGTCAAATAAGATAACAAAAAAGACTAAAGAAACATATGTTCCAACATAGAAAAATGAATAGCACACAATATATAAATCCAGCTGGGATCAACATCATTAAGCTATAAGTGAACAATAATATACAAAAATAAAATATTCAGCTTAGACAGGGAAAAAGAGAGAGAGAGAGAGAGAGGAGCATGCCTTTGCTGCAGGATGTGCCAGATCTAACTCTCGTAAGATAGAATTTCCATCATTTGTGACTACAATTCCTATAAGTGAACAACAATATATAAAACTAGTCAAATTTTAACAGAAGAGATACACATATATTGATAGTGAGCAGTTAGTCAAATTTTAACAGAAGAGATACACATATATTGATAGTGAGCAGTGTCAAATGCAACAAAGTCACAACATCAGCAGCCCACCTCCACCAGTATCGAGTAGCATCTTTAACATGGATCGTGGACCCAAGGTTGTGCGAATAATATCAGCAACAGCCTGTCACACATGAGGCAAACATTACACCAATAAATCCCATAATAATAGAGTATAACAGTAACACCCAAGCCAAACAATCTAGGGAAGCAAGTAGTTCATTTTCCAAGATAAAAGCACGGATTGCTCAGATTAATGTTCATAAAGCTAAGTACAGTATATATTTCTTCTTCTCTGGATGTGTGTCATTATCAACTATAGCCAAAATAAAGTCAAATCAGAAAAAGGTAAGTACGATACGTCATAGAAGGATTAATTGGCTAGCATATCATTTTTCATCAGTTGAAACTGATCAAAGTTGCCAAGTAACCTAATTAGCAAGGCAATATGACTTTGTATGCATACATTATGGAGGACTAATATATATATCACTTCACATCTATGGGGTTTTAAACACAATTATTAAACAACAAGATTTTCTTGCAAGGAATATCATTAAAATTGCAAGAGAATCGCAAAATGAACCTTCTTCTTTAAATTAACACAACCAGAAGTTGAAATAAACACAAAAATTGCATCTTACCCAAACAACATAGACATAAACAACAATAATACCAATCTAGACTCATGTTTGAGTAAGAATGACGACAGCAGTAGTTGTAACTAAATGGGTATGCTAAAGTTCACATGTTATGAAAATAATGCGGAACCTTAGGCACCAAGCAGCGACAATATATTCGAAAAGTAATCATATGTTAACATTTACAATACCCAATAGGACTGGCATGAAGAAAGTAGTAAAGAAACCCGTATTAAATAACATCATAAAGCATTAATTATACCTTTGCAGCCTGTATATTGGCATGGTGAACCTTGGCTCCAGATTCGCGTTTCAAAGAATCCTCTGATTATATTAATTACAGTTAGAATAATGAAAAAACAAAAACACGGTCATAACAACAAGAACTGCTATTAGGGTAAATCAGCCTTTCAACTGAAATGAAGTGAAGAGAAGTTCAGTACGTGCAAAACTTTTTTTTAGTTTGAAATGAAACACAAGAAAAAAGATATAAACCCTAAAACCCGCAGCAATGAAAGTAAACATCGAAACCAGACATAAATATGTATGGATAACTCATTTCCCTTACATAGATCAGATTCAAATTTTAAATGAAGAAGAAGGGGGGAAAAAGAGAGAGAGAGAGAACAGGAGGAATAGAAAAGAAACGATACGAACTGAGAACAAGAACAGGAGCGTGCATCTTTGCGTGCTATGATCCGACCGAAGTGAGTCGACTGAAGTGAGCGGTATAAGGTTTAGGGTTTCTGGCTTTCTCTACGGCTTCTTCTTCAATAACGAAAGCTATGACAAAATGAATCACATAAAAGAAAATTTAATGTCGCAAAAGGTCCCGATCTAATTATTCAGTTTTCGCTAAAAAGAAATAGGGCTTACAAATATCTTGTTAAATACTATATTCTAATATCAGAGTTACCATCTCACGAAGTATCTAGAATTCTAGGTGTTTTACAAAGTAACGGATTAGGTTGCGCTCAAAATTTGATCGGGTCCAAGATTGTGACCCCTGAGTCCTTGTTTGAATCTAATTAGCTATGTGAAACCTAATTGGATTTGGGCCGTTTGAATTTTTTTTTTTTTGGGTTGAAAAGAAGGGTTATTAGCCTAGGAAGAGAACGGAAGCAGGTCGTTAGCCGATGTTTAGGCAGACGAAGCCTAGCTTTCCCATTTCTGTCAGCATCCAACAAAGCTTGAAGAGCCATTGGGCAGTGATCGAATAACGAGACGCCCCTTCTATCAGTATCGGCCATTTTAGCTATGCTGTCGGCCAGAAAATTTGCTTCACGGTGAACATGTTGGATGTTGACGTTCCAAGCGCGATTGAGAAGGAGCGCTCCAGCAAACGTGAACAGTTTGGGCCTTTTGAATTTTAATTAGGCTCAAATCAAACTCGATTAAATTATATACAGTCGACAACATTTATCTTATAGCTGTGATCTGATCCCATTTTGAATGGTCATACGCACGTATTGCACCCACAGAAATTAAAAGTATTTTATAAGAAAGAGAAGTATACATGCAAGAGAATTATTAATGATAGAAATCACGTGTTGATTGTGTAAATATCTTGAGCTTAAATTATGGGATTCTATTATTGGTTTATACAGATTTATAGGCTTAATTAGTGGAGAGATTAACTCTGGCTCATTGTATATATGCAGAGCTCTGTAAACAATTGTATATATGAGATTATTCAAAATTCTCTGATTTTCTCTTGTTCTTACATGGTATCAGAGCGAAGGTTCTGATTCGATCTCTCCTTCGAGTTCTCTGTGTTTATCTCTCTCATATATATCTCTGTGTTCTCTTAGTCCACTCGTCGTGACAGTTTCTTTATTCATTGATCATATGGATTCTCATAACAATGATTTGTTGTCCACCAAGTTCAATGGCAAGAATTTCTCCATATGGGAATTTCATTTCCGTGTCTATGTGCAAGGCAAGGGTCTGCTCGGCATGCTTGAAGGAACCACACCTGAGCCCACTGATGCAAAAGAAAAGGAGACGTACTGGTCTAATAATGCTAAGGTAATTACCTGGTTAATAAATTCAATCCAAGTTGATATTGCAATTGGCTTGCGTGCTTTCACTTTGGCTTCCGAGATGTGGCTTCACCTTCAACAAATCTATAAGCAAATCAATGTGGCTAGAGAATTCGATCTTGAGAGACAATTAGCCGACTGCAAACAAGGGGAAGCGAGTGTCCAAAGCTTTTACTCAAGCTTATTCATCATCTGGTCGGAGCAGGATCAGAATTTAAAGTCTACCCTTAAGGCAGACGCTTTGAAGGCTGTTTTGGAGGAACGGAAAAGGACTCGAGTTGTCCAATTTCTCATGAAGCTTCGTCCTGAATTTGAAGCAATTCGAGCCAATATTCTTAATCGAGAGAGTGTTCCAGATCTAGATGTCACCCTATCTGAAGTTCTACGGGAAGAGACACGTCTCACCTCTCAAGCATCTTTGGATAATACAACAGCCAATGATTTTGCTATGATGGCCTCAAAACCTCCGACACGTAAATCACATCAGATCACATGTTATGAGTGCCAAGAGACAGGCCACATTGCATCTCAATGCCGTAAAAAGAATTGGTGTAACTATTGTAAGAAACCTGGGCATAATATTGTTGATTGTCGTCGCCGACCGGCCCGTCGCCAGGGCTCAACTGCTAATCACCAAGCCTATCAAGCTACTGAGCTAGTCACTCAAAATCAAAATTCTTTTGACCCAGCAACACTGCAAACGATAATTAGTGAGACACTAGCAGCAGCTCTTCCCGCGGCAATTTCCAGTGCTTTGACAGCAACATACCCAGGTAAGAACAAAGGTACAGATTCTTTAGTTTGGCATATTGATTCGGCCGCATCTAATCACATGACTGGGGAAACCAAATACTTTACGACCTTGTCTCCGCCACTCACTCCCCAAAATATAATTACTGCTAATGGACATACTCTTGCTGCCACTGGTCTTGGAAATATTCCACCACT
>JAOQMR010000212.1:5449832-5461458 GCA_027563865.1 Erythroxylum pelleterianum | reverse complement strand
TCTGAGATATCTGATATGTAATATATGTGTGTGGTTTGAGTTATTAAATAAATAAATATCAGTGTGATGTTTGGTTTCTTTGTTCTGTCTTGGGTGGCATCCATGTATCCTCCAAGGGGGTATTAGGGTGTTACATGTTGGCTATCAAGCTTCGCAGGATTTATCAGTTCACAGATTAGACAATGCAATGACAGGATGATCTATATGATGAATTTGGCGATCCTCAGAAAAACTTCCTTGCCAAAATTCAAGGACATTACCAATGAGAATAGAAAAGAAAATGCATCATCTTCAAGCACAAGAATGTGCATATACGAACATGCATTGTATGTTCTAACACAAAACATGAATTGTACGTTCAGTGTTTTCCCAAATTGCTCAAAACGAATTACTGATTTATCAGAGTAGTTTACCTTAACAGCAGAACCCCGAACCAGAGGCAATCTTGGAAGATCACAACATTATAACGATGTCAAGAACCAAGAAGATGAATGTTCATTTTAATAAAACTAGAAGAGAAAGAACTTCAAATAAACTACCAATCACATAGAATATAAGGATACTTCATCAACGAACATTATAAGCAGTATTTCCATTTTCATCCATCTGATATTGAACTGTGATCAAGCACAAGGAAAAGTGTTTTTGAAGACATTGCTCCAGAAGAAAGGAACAAGGCAAAAGGCCCTAAACTGGGTCGTCAAGTTGTCGAAGACATATGGGCCTTTTGTTTTGTTTTGTTTTTTTTCCTGCCGAGCCTACTGGTTTAGAAAAGTAAAGACTGCGTTTTGTTTTCCGTAAGAAACATTGCACTCTCTTTTTGTTCTTCTTCTCTACGTAGAAACACTTTGATGGCTCCAAGTCACCCTCTGTGTCTTTTCTTCTCACTCTCACTTCTTCTCTTTGCCACCACTGCACAATTGCACTCGTCTCATCATGTACGTACAAAGTCTTTTTCTTTATCCTCTTCCATCTTTTAACTTTCATTTATTGGGGGTTGACTTATTGTTTGGACGCGAGAATCTTTATCTGTTCGCTGATGGATGAAAATTCTGATCGTAGATGAGATAGATATAATAATTCCAGAATCTGATGAAAAGGGTTTCATTTTGTTTACTTATAGGACTTCTGTGATGTTGGGATGGGATATGGCGAAACTGGATGTGGAACTTCTTCATCATCGTCGAAGCTCCTGATCAAGGGAGGGACAGTTGTGAACGCTCATCATCAGGAAGTTGCTGATGTTTACGTGGAGGATGGAATCATAGTCGCTGTCAAGCCTAATCTCAAGGTCTGTTCTTTCTTCTTATTTCGTTTTCTGAAGCTATTTTTGATAGTTAATAGCTTGATTGAGCTATATTTAAGTTATTGCTTCATCTTCTTCAATTAAAGCGATTGACTTGATTTGGACTGGATTACTTGAGACCAGAACAAAGATAAATATACAATACTGTTTACTCTTTTTGGTTGTGAATAATTATTTTACCTATTTATACCCAGTTCTATGTTCAATTATGTAAATTTTTGTGAGTGGTGGTTATTTCTCAAAGCTATAATTATTTCAAAGTCCAAAAGAAAAGTTTCCAATAGCTTTCTCCAGTCTGACATCTTGGTTACTGTGGAAAGAGCAATCTTTTGTTGAGTGGTGATGCGTCAACTTCCAAAGCATCCAAGTTATGTTTGGCTGCCTTAAGATTTTGATCACTTTCTCTTTTTCCTAAATTTCTATTTGAGCAAGTAAGCATATTGTTTTAGCTGTGGATGTTTTGTGATGGTGCCACAATCTTCATAAATGCGAAGTAAATAGATTAATCTGGTATCAAAAATTGCTTTACAAGCTTCTCTACACTAGATCTGACTGGTCACTAGTAGTAAACTTCCTTTTAAAGGCTAGGGTACTGTTCGGTCCTTTAGTCATTGGCGCATTTAGGCACTCTGGTTTTTCCTATGCTTCTCATTGATTGTTCTATGTAATGGAAAGTTGCTAAGCTTTTTGCTTACGATGTAGGTAAATAATTGGATAACTTTTACATGGCCAATGCCACTAGTCATTCTGGATAAGCATGTCGACATGTTTTTAATATAATCTGTTCTTTGATTTTGAGGTGAATTTATCAAGACTGGGACATGATTTAACCTTTTGTCTTGACCATAAAGTTAATCTAAAAAGTTTTAACTTCCTTTAACACCATGGTGCTTGGCTTCTTGCAACTGTTTTCGCTACCTGCTTATGTGCTACTAATATCCTGATGCTAGTCTGAATTCTCTGGAATCTAATAAACCATGTTGCCATTTTCTGATGCTATATTCTTTGGTTCTTTTCTGTTTTTTTCAACCTAATCATCTCTTATTTGCCTAATTATTTTTTTGTTTTATTACCAAAAAAATTATTTTTTTGTTATCTTTTATTTTGTTACCATTAATTTGCAAATGACTTATTGGAATGCTATTGGCAGGTTGGTGATGATGTGAATATAATTGATGCTGCTGGAAGATTTGTGGTGCCAGGTTAGTTGCCACTTATGCTACAATATAAGCTAATGTATGCTATTCTTTTCGAATGAGGGCTCTCCTTGAGGCTTCAAGGTTACGATAGGATCTCCTTTGGTTTCTCCCCCCTTTCTTTTAGAGAGTTTTGTTCTTGATATGCTACATCATGAAGATGGAATATAACTAGTTGATTCTAACTCAAGTGGGACATCAGATGCTTGTCATGAATCCCTGCTTCATTTATCCTTGTCTAAACAAGCACATTGGGTTCATGACTGTTCATCTACTGTTATTCTATGCAGTACATACTAAAGTAACCATAACGCTATTCACCACTTGCCTTTTGGTAAAAATAACAGGAGGAATTGATCCACACACACACCTAGCCATGGAGTTCATGGGCACTGAGACCATTGATGACTTTTTCAGTGGTCAGGCTGCAGCATTAGCAGGAGGAACCACAATGCACATTGACTTTGTTATACCAGTAAATGGTAGTTTAGTGGCTGGCTTTGAAGCCTATGACAAGAAGGCAAAAAATTCTTGCATGGATTATGGCTTCCATATGGCAATTACTAAGTGGGACGAAGCTGTTTCAAGGGAAATGGAAGTTATGGTGAAGGAGAAAGGTTAGAATTTTCAATTTTCAAGGTGCATAGCCTTTAACTGCTTTTAGATCTTGATCACTTTGATTTGGTCCTGTCAGAAACTAACAGACAAATTGCCTTGTGGCTAATTGAGGTTTTCTTGACATTTGACCTTTTAGGTATCAATTCATTCAAGTTTTTTCTAGCGTACAAGGGATCTCTAATGATCAGTGATGAGCTCCTATTAGAAGGACTAAAGCAGTGCAAGTCTCTTGGTGCCATAGCTATGGTCCATGCAGAAAATGGAGATGCTGTATTTGAAGGACAGAAAAGAATCATAGAACTTGGTATCACTGGTCCAGAGGGACATGCCCTTTCAAGGCCCCCAGTGGTAATCCTTGCAAATTGGGATATTTCTTCTACTTGCAAAACCTGCTGACTCTATGGATTAATCGGTTTATCCGTGATAGTTCTAACATAGTGCTATTCCTGGAAGTTCTTTGAATTTTTGACCATGATAGAAGTGCTAAACTATTGATCTTATCTGCTTCTCCTTTCCAGTACTTTGTGATTAATGATATGCGTTACATTTGCATCAACAAATTTTATCACTAAGCAGTTTTCATGCATCGGGTGTGGCGTACAAGGCATTTTTTTGTTAGTCTGTCATTTATCCCATTACTGAAAGATATTATCTTGGAAACATTTGATTCGTTAGGATTGTCTGACTAGATAAAATAATTCCCTACTTCACCAAGCTTTAAGTGAATATTGATGTGTTGAAAACGTTTTCCATGACATGGGAAAATGAAAACTGTTCACCCCACAGAAGGTTATGAATAACCATTTCAGCTGAGACTTTCCTAAAGAAAACAGTTGTAATAGATGCAGTCGATGCCTTAGGGCCAAATATTCACATCAGAATAAGCGGAAATTGATAAAATTTAGGAGCATATCCATTTAAACTTTTTATGCATATGTAGAAAATTCAGTATTTGTAGATTATGTCTCAAACACGGCATTGAATATTATGCCATATATGTGACTTATACACAAGTTAGAATCTTTTTCCATTTGGGCTTTCTTTTTGTATCTTAACCTTTGAGTACCTTAATTTCTTCTGTTGCTTCAAAGTTATTCTCTCTTCATCTGCCTTTCTTTCTTTCTTGATTTGATTCTAATTCCCTCTTCTAATCCATTACATTTCTCATCACTATGAAATTTGCATTTGATTTCCTGTTGGTAAATGGTCAGTCGTGTATCTCTTTAATGATTGTTACAAGTGTTTAAGGCTTCATGATGCTTACTTTAGTTCTGATGTTCATACAGCTGGAGGGAGAGGCAACTGGTCGAGCAATTCGACTAGCTGGTTTTGTGAACACACCGCTGTATGTCGTACATGTTATGAGCATTGACGCAATGGAAGAAATTGCTAAAGCCCGAAAATCAGGTCAAATTTCACAGGAAATTTGAATGTCTTTGCGTTTGTCTTACATAATAATAGTATCAAGTAATATTAGTGAATCAAGGTAGGCATGCTGCATTTCGTGAGCGGGAGACTGGTAAATCTAAATTCTGAAAGCAATAGCAGGGTCAATGCATTTCTACATAAGAGATTGAGTGGCCATCTTATCTCGAACCGTAATCATTCGATCGTGTTTTTGAGACCTTATAATGTTGGTTTCGCTTTGATTTGATTTTGACCTTTTGAGTCCTTGAAGATTAATTTGCTTTCTTCAAACTGCAGGACAGAAGGTTATTGGAGAGGCTGTGGTTTCTGGCTTAGTCCTGAATGATTCTAAGCTTTGGGATCCTGATTTTGTCACTGCTTCAAAGTAATGGTGCTACCTCACTCATTTTTCTTCTTATTCCTTGAGATGGCCATCATTGTAGTCTGTCATAGTTATTATTGGTGTTTCGTTTATATGAGGATGTGTCTTTCTTGTATTATTTCATCGTGCTTGATAATCTCGTGTCTCAGGTATGTTATGAGCCCCCCTATTAGGGCATCAGGACATGACAAGGCTCTACAAGCTGCACTTTCCACTGGGGTTCTGCAGGTCCATCTCATCATTCAAACAATCCATCACTTACAAACTTTAAGCTACTCTGATCTAAAAAAGGCCAATTTGTGTGGAAAGATAACCGAGTGTTTTAACAACGTTACAACATGAGTTTCATAGCACTATCTCTATCTCTGATATTTTCTTTTTAATAGAAAGGGTTCATTATATTCACACTTGTAGTTTCTTGGCTCCTTGATTACCCATAACATTTTCTCAAATGCCCTTACCAATATTAGCATGCTCATTTGGCTTTGCAGCTTGTAGGAACTGATCATTGTGCCTTCAACTCCACCCAAAAAGCATTGGGGATTGATGATTTCCGTAAAATCCCAAATGGTGTCAATGGTAATAGAAATATGGCCATCTATGCTGAAGTCTCTGTGTGCTTTCCTTCTGCTGAATTGCAGACATCTAATTTTCTACTACACTTTGCTGAATGGGGATGTAGGTATCGAGGAGAGGATGCATTTGGTATGGGATACATTGGTGGTAAGACTGCATTTTACCCTTGTTTTAATCAACCCCAGGAACTACAAACTGTTCTTTAATATGCCTGTCATCTCAAAGTTTGGAAATCTTTCAGGAATCTGGGCAACTTTCTATCACTGATTTTGTGCGGGTGACGAGCACTGAATGGTATGATTTGAGTTCTGGTTTTCTCTTTGTGTTTTGAATGACTTCCCATGAAGATTATATTGAGTTCCAAGGATAACTAGTAGAATGCTTAGTTTATGCATTTTGAGTTCGATCAGACTTTAGCTGCCTCTGAAGTCTGTAAAACAATTCTGATTCTGAGAATTTGTCAGTGCGAAGATCTTCAACATATATCCAAGAAAAGGAGCAATTCTGGCTGGATCAGATGCAGATATTGTAATCCTCAATCCCAACGCCAGCGTTACTATAAGTGCAAACTATCACCACTCTAGAACAGATACAAATGTTTATGAAGCTAGGAGAGGAAAGGTAATGTTTTATCTCACAAATTGGAAAAGTAGATTTGGCCATTCAGTGCTCAGTTTCTTCCTTGCCTGTGTAGGGAAAGGTTGAAGTGACAATTGCAGGAGGAAGAGTTGTGTGGGAAAATGACCAACTGAAAGTTATTCCTGGATCTGGCAAGTTTATAGAAATGCCACCTTTCAGTTATCTTTTCAGTGGAATTGACAAGGCAGATGCTTCTTACCTGTCCTCCCTGAAAGCTCCAGTTGAGCGTTTCAAATCCACAGCTTAAGTTTCGGGACTGCGTTTCAACACTTGGTCATGCCTTACTGGAATACCCATTGACTTACAGGCTACTCCGACTTTATCGTTGTAAATTATTCTTACGGTACTTGACAAAATAAACTGAAGATGTAACATACCACAAGTCACAAAAGACCTAAAGGGATCGAGAAAACAGCTAGAAGGGAATCAGTTGTAATTAGGAAGAATGGCAATTCAGAACAGCACTTACGTTTAGCTTTATTTTAAGTTAAATGCAATGCCCAATGTTACGTGCAAACCTTGAGAAACAAGTTTAACAAGCCTATCTTCACCTTTGAACGTAATTACAGCTTAACCTCATCTTTGCAATTCTTCAGGTTAAGCCAGTATGACAAATTATTTTCAACTACAGCCAGGAAGGAAGAAAGGGATGATTAAATAACCACTGATGCTTGTGTCCATTTAAAAAACACAGAAAATAATGAACAGAGTATCACACTAAAAAATTAATCATTATTAGTGGTTCCTCCAAACAAGGGTAATTTCAATGTGTCATGTATCGTATCCACATGGAGTCTCAACATTCAATGCATCGCATCCTAAACGAACTGTATTGCAGCCATTTGAGTTGGCTAACATTTGGTTAAACCTCTGTCCAGAACTCACATAAGAAGAGAAGACGCGAACAACGCAAAACAAGATGTTGAACAACCACTTCACCCTCAAATATCCGCTGCAAGAAAGTTCCCAGGGAGTGATACCTGCAGGAAGATAAACACTCATTCCTGCATTCCACAGAAAGAGAATGGTATACACACACACACACCCAGAGAGAGAGAGAGAGGGAGAGCGAGAGTTTCTCAAGTACCTTTTCACCCAATTTGAATGGTGGAAGACCTTTGTAGGGACATGTACCGCAGCGAAAAGCATCCCCCAGCCCACACTGAACAGTATCAAACAACCAACTCAGAGAAAAGCAAAACCATCAAACAGAACATTTGAGAAAAAGAAGGAAAGCAGCGCGATCAAGTTCTACTTTGCATCAAACATTAAAGCTTATTTAAATGTTGCTGGAAAGTGAAACCCTATAGCATGCAACCTCAAGTGTTTCACTAAGTTCAACATCCGAGGGTTCCTACCATCCCCAACGAGAAAAAGAAAAGATTATACGGCTTATCAGTTTAGCTATGTGCAGAACATTCCTAGGAGAGCATGTCATCCACTGTTAAAACATACATTGCCACAAGCTGACTGAGGGTTGTTCAACTGCTCTGTAGTCGGTCCCAACTTTACTTTCTCCTCTTCCTCAGCTCTACCACAGGTGCAGTTCTTGCAAGCCTTTCTTGTGCTTCCAACTTCACAATCACCTAGTCCCCAAACAGATTGCACAATTTTACCACAAAGAGTACTAAAAGAAATCAAGAACGAAAATACAAGTTCAGTGAATTCCATCCTACCAACTGGCAGTTGGGGTTTCTTCAAATCCTCATCAGTCAAGAGACTATCTTCATCAATTAAATCTGAATCATCATCAACCTGAACCTTGACCGAGTCTTTTGCACTCTTCTTGATAGCAAAGGATGACCCAATCTTCCAGGATGGTTTCTTTGCCTTGACCTAAGATACAAAAGTAATACAAATCTAACCGTGTAAGTTCCTATATGATATGTAGGCTAAAAATATTTATAAAAAAAAAAGGCACAAAACAAGCCAATAAATTAGGGATAAAAGACTTGGCATTTTTTGAAGCTAGAAGATTATTTATAAATCTGTCAATGAAGAGAAACAGCAGCAGAATATGTAATTTTTGTGATGGCAAAGTGTAATTCATCTAATTGGAACCACTAAAAGGACGGCTAACTGTTGGGAAAAGCAAAATAGCATGGACGAAGGGCCAAGATGTAATGTTCCCTTCAATTGTCAATAGAATGCACATCTTATTAGTACCTAAAAATAAAACGATCACCTGATCTAAGCTACCCATTAAAATATGCTGAATTCTAAACTCAAATCTAGAGTCAGTGTGTTTAATTCTGCAGTCACAGTCCTTTCAAAGTCAAAATGGAATATCCTTCTTGAGAACGTATTTTAAATATCAACCCTTAATTGATTATAGCTCTACCATCTCCTAATACCTCAGAAATCAATGATAAAATTTAGGTCATGGAACTAAAAAATATGATTAAACCATAACCTTACCCCAAAAGAAAGACCATCAGACTGCCCAGATACGGATTGAATGCCTTGTGCTTCTAGGAAACCTGCCAACAAAACTTTGCGCTCAACAGCAGAAATTGCCTACAAAAACGCCAAAAGCATGTTTCAAATCTTACTGTTCAGAGGGGGGGAAAAAGGAACACACATAGAACAGTGAAATGATATAATCAGTTCAATTATTGTTCCACATATGCAACTAAGGTTTCTCCATCTCAAAATAGTCATGTAGAGCAAGAGGTGATGTTTTCTAAAATCGTAGGAATGGAAAATCTTATTGCCCATATATGTAATAGGTGACTGTGCTATATTTATTTTACACAAGAGGAATAAATACAAATCCGGCTAGAAACTGTAACTTCAACAAGTCAGAAGAGAAAGTTAAGATTAACCTTCTGGATTTCCCCTATAACAAATTGGTTAGTCTTGTAAATCAAGATAGTTCCACCAGGCTTCAACACTCTAGAGATTTCTCCATAAAATAAGTCATTAGGAAATTCCAACGAACGAGAAATGACAATGGCAATATCCACCGTTGAAGATTGCCCTGGAAGCTTACCTGCCAATAAGCACAAACAATATGCTCAAAAGTAGGCTACTAATGCACATGTTTATGTGTAAACCAAGTAAAAGGAAGAGCTGCAACATGAAGGACATCCAATAATTGATAAGGAAAATCAAGAATCTTGAGAACATGAATGAATTAAAGAATCTTATTCCCTTTTTCATGCACAATGTTTTCACTTTCTGCTCAACAATTTTTCAACATTTTCCAACTCTAATTATCACTTTCAAGTGGGACGCTGACTAATGCACATTTTCAGTTGCAAATTTGTTAGCACTTAAAAGGTTTTGCGCTTTAAAAATAAATCCAAAAGATTATTAGCCAGATCACAGAAAGTACTTAGGGAAGATGCTTGAGTAATAATTTCAGGATCACACTGCTCCGCTTCATTTCCAAGCTCTCTAATAGCACTCACAACAGTACTGACAGAAAGAACAGTCTCATCGGTGATTGCCAACGCAGAAGCCGGCATCTTTGTACTATCCTACAATAAGGCCAAAAGAAACATTTTTAGCTGTTTACAAATGAAAAGCCGCCATAAAAATAACACTAGACAAACAAACAAACAAACCCTCAGACGTACAAGGGATCGTAAAAGTTACAGATCTAAAATACTAAAAAGCGTGGAAATTTTAAGACAAAAATAGCAAAAAAAAAAAAAAAGAAATTGGTACACGATTTCAATGCAGTTAGTTAGGTAGGCACCGTGCAAATTATAAACTGAAGAGGATGAAATATAACGTTTAAAACCAAGTCCACAATCTATTCCGAGATCCATCACACCCTTTTTAAAGAAAACAATTTCACGCTTAAACAAACACAAAAAGATCAGAAGCGGAACACTAATATCGTAACCAAAGATGAAGAGAACAAAAATCTGAGTTATTGTGAGTTGCACCGTAGAGGCCATTATTGAATTAATATGCAATAGAAACAATCCGCCCACTGAAACCACATCAAATCGAATTCTTAAACTAAGTTGAAACGAAACCCTAGCTCTGCTTCAGCCTTGAACAAAACGTCTCGCGAAATTCGGTAATTAATCAGAAAATGAGAATCGTAATACAAAAGAAAGTTGAGAAGTACCTTGAGAAAAAGATGCAAGTTTACAAACAGGCAATTACAGAACAATAACTGTGACGCCCTTGAAAATTATGGAGAAGAGAAAGGCAGAATGAGGGGTTTATAGGTTGGAATTGGAAACTTCAAAGAAAGAAGGTGCACAGGGTCGGTGCTGGTGACGGAGCAACGTGTCGAGTTTGGGTGTCTCTTCTTTGCTTTTCGAGGTTTAAGGCCCTAGTCACATCAGCTGTCATGACCTCAAAAATATTTAATATTAATAATTCTAAAATATGCATTTTTTAATTTTTAAAAATAAACAACTCGGTTTTATATTATTCAAGCCTTCCGATTTTTTAATTTTATTAAAATGTATGTTTTTATTTTTTATTTATAAAATTTATGTATGAAATTAAGTTACAAGTATTTTTTCTTTCACTACCTTTTTTGAATTAAACTTTTACAATGAAAATCTTAGTTAATACATCAAACAAGTCTCGTAGCTCGCCTTTATGGATGTGACTTGATGGTTGAGAATGAGGTTTAATTTTGGTTAAATCCCAGGTTTGATTTCATGCTAGCCTCTCTTGTAAGAGCCTAGGATAGTCGGGATTTTATCTGTCAGTGGAGAACTAGTTGGGCTCTCGATTATGAGGTGTGTCTGCTTGGCCCGCCTGTAGGGTAGTGAGCCAATTAGATTCTCAGAAAGATGTGCCTACTTGGCCCGCCTACGAGGTTTCCTCGAATCTAAAAAAAAGGGCTTATAACTCACTTCTACATTTATAGTTATTATCAAAAGATTATAGGTTAAAATTACGAAAATAACCTTTTTTTTAGTACGATTATGTACATCACTATTTTTACCTTTTTTTAGCTCTTGTAAAAAATGAAAATAAGCAAAACATGAGTATTTTGTTATTCTTTATAAGGTTAAAAGCGAGATATATTATATTATATTATATTTTTTATAAAAGTAAAAATAGACCCTATTAAATTGTTTACGAGGATGAGCTATGGGTGGGTGCTCAGGCTGCCCTTACCTAGGGTCGGCTTTGATTACAGCTTTTCTAAGGCCTCTGTAAAGAGTTTTATGCACCGGTTACGTTCACTTAGTTATTAAATATTTCTTTGGCAATTTTTATTAGTTTTTGAATATTTAAAGAATTAATGTATGACATCCTATAAAATATGAAATGTATTCTAACTTTTCGTAGATATTAACTAATATAATTATATTCATAAATGAATTTATTAAACATTAAAAATTTAAGTTTATAAAAATTGATAAAAAATTAACAAATTTATAATACCTTACAAATCACGCCATTGAAAAAACAAACTTAAAGCAGAAGCAGAAGCGGACAAATAGCTTGTGGGTGACTCACCTCCCCCTTAGCGGGCCGCTGAGTACCTGATTTACATCCCCCAGCTGCTTCGTCGGGCCG
>JAOQMR010000212.1:5431015-5443112 GCA_027563865.1 Erythroxylum pelleterianum | reverse complement strand
CATCAAGGATCTGCTAAGAAGAAGATGCTTTATCGTTGATTAGTATTAGATCGTATGGAGTAAGGTCTTAACACCCATAATTTCTTTCCTTTTGTGGCTCACTATCAAAAACAAACTCAACACCTTTCATTGTTGAATGTTGGGCGTGTTCACGGGTCTCCAATTGGCGTGGGATATGGGGTTTCGCCGGGTTCTAGTTGAAGTAAATTCCCTCGAGGTCATTAACATCCTCTCTGCTTCTCACGAACCTATACCTGACGGGATTTTTTTGATTGCAGGTATCCGTGATTTATTGCAACGCCGCTGTGAAGTCAACCTGCAACATGTCTATCGGGAGGCCAACCAGTGTGCAGACAGATTGGCGGCTTTTGCACGAGTTCTACGACCGGGCCCGCACATTCTTACCGCCCCTCCTCAGTTCCTCCAGGAGTTGCTGTACCGAGATGCGAACGGCGTGACTTATCCCCGCCAACCGCACTAGCTTTAGTTGTTTTTTTCTAGTCCCTTGTAATAAATAAAAAAAAAAACAAACTCAACACCATTGACAGAATTCCATACCTGCTGCAAGTTGACAGAATATGTCCTTTGTACTTATTTTTTAGGTGCGCTCTTACCAAAAGAATATAGGAAATTGTTACAATGAAATGCCTCTGGCCTACTTTGAGAACTCTCTCACAACTATCATACAATGGTTTTCAACCCAGACTACTCTTTAAAAACCTGCCAAGCTGATATTCACTTGCTTTGGGACTTTGTGTGTACACCGTCTGGAAAGAAGGAACTCCCGAAGATTTGCAAACAAGACCTCCTCATTGGAGTCTCTCACAATAGTTATTATTAATGGGATTAAGAAGTTAGTACTCCTGGAAAACACTGCTCTTCTTATCTGCTAACTTGTTTAAACATTTAACTTAGACTCTTTTCTTCACTTGTACTGTTTCTTGTAAGCTTATGCAATAAGGATTTGTGACATGAGTAATGATACCTCCTAAGCATTATGTCTTGTTTGTAATTCATTTATTTATTAATTATATTCCATTTTCCTTTTCTTTAAAAAAAGACAATAGAAATGCTTCAATTTCTTTCTTCTTCTTGTGCGTTCAATTGCAGCTTGTACACATCTGTTATAAGTTAGCGTTTCTTTAGTTGGGCTTATACCAATAGAGTTTTTATCAGTAAAGCTTTTTTCTGTGGATCTTTTTTGAGAAGAGAAGAACTTCTCTAAGAAGCTATTTGACTGTTTGACTGTCATTTTAAAAAGAGTTTTTTTGAAAGAGCTTCATACAGTAGACTATTTGGTAACATAAAAATAAAAAGTATTTTTAATTTTAACTATATTTATTTTGTAATAAAAATTATTTATGCATATAAATATTATTTAAAGTATATTAAACAATATGCAAAGCTAAATATATTAATAATTATATAATTTTAAACCATATGAAACATAAATGAAAATATATCTAACCAAATCTTTTATATAGATTATAAAATAAGTAAACTAATATCGAAAATAAATATTAAAACATATAAAAAAGACAAATAATATTACATCCCAAAATAAATATCCAAGTTAAATAAATAGTTAAATACATAATAAACGAGAATATGAATTTGTGGGTATTGTGAGAATTATGTGTAAAACATAAGGGCGAAAGAGACTAGAAAATAGACTCATTAATTGATCTGAAAAATTTACTGAAAAAACGTTTTTTTTAGAAACTCCAAATTTAAGCTTCATAAAAAGCTGTATTTTAACTGCCAAAAAAGTCATATCTATTAAAGAAATATTTTTTTATTTTACAGTCAAACGTCCTTTTTCTGAAAAAAGGGTTTTGTGGTGAAGAAAAGTACTTATCAACAGGCACTTAGAAGGTTTTCAATGTACATTAAATTTGAAAATAATACATTTTTTAAAATTTTAAAAGCTCAAATTTTATGTCTTGAAAATGCTCAAAACTAATCATTAAAATAATATTATTTTATCAGATTAATAAAAATAATATTTATTTTATTAAATGAATTAAATTGTCAAAATTAAAAATAATATTATTGCATTAAATTAATAAAATAATATTACTTTATTAAATAGATTAAATAAAAGAAACTAAATTAAGACAACATTGTTTTATTTATATATAAAATTCGAATTCAATTCGGATTTGGATCACCTATAGACCCGTACCATATAGACTTGGACCAGCCCATTGCAATCTATACTTTTAAGCGACCATGTTTATGAGCGCGCGTGCTCATATCTAAATGGTTATGAATCCAGATTCTCTGTCTAGTATTGCTATGTCTTATTCTGTCTTATAGAATCTCAGTCATTTATTTTGCAGTACCCACGCGAGATCTATGCGGGACACACATAAATAAATGGCTGATATTTATTGGACACAATAAGAAACCATAATATTGGAGTCAGGATTTAGACTCAATGGTTATTATTGACACTATCAATGTTCATTTATCATTCCATATTCTCAAATTGTAGTCGAGATTGAGAAAGCAGGATACAGTGAAGTAGAGAAACATTTATATCATAGTACGGGTGAAGTTACAGCAAGGAAGAACTCAAACCAATCATCAACATATCCTTGAACTGTTGAACATGTCTTGTCTGTTACATTTACAAGGCAGTGTTCGATACACTTTTACGTAGAAGTAAATTAAACATATTCTGATGAACAGTTAGCTTGAATTCTCACTTCTCAGAGATCACCATGAGGGTCTAATGCAGCAATTAATGTAGGTCAAGAACCTCCTTTTGGGCTGCAAGATGGCAATAAGACATATATGATCATGCTATTTCATTTCTACTTACTTTCCTCCTCCATTCTATACTCAATCCTTGTAGTAATCCACATGCGCTGACCAAGGGAATGTGGACAACTACAATGATTGAGTATGAATACGATCGTTGATCTATCAGAATGGATTTTGATGGAGGATAGTGCTTTTAAACATTTTCTTTGTCAAGTTACAAGGCAAACTGGCAAGCTAGGTAGCTAAGTAGAGAGAAGAAATTAGGAGACTCACCGTAACGGAGTCATCTTGATGAAGATGATGATGATAACGAGGATGAACGTGGCGGTGCTGAGGAGGAGGATCCATCAGCTCTTTTTCGTTGCCAAGGCTGGCATTTCTAGCATCAGACTTGTGCTCCTTCCTTTTGGCACGAGCTTGCGAGAACACCATGGAGTAATTAGTATCACTGGCCTTG
Source organism: Erythroxylum pelleterianum (assembly GCA_027563865.1). NCBI lineage: Eukaryota > Viridiplantae > Streptophyta > Magnoliopsida > Malpighiales > Erythroxylaceae > Erythroxylum > Erythroxylum pelleterianum. The sequence goes on along the minus strand of JAOQMR010000212.1, from coordinate 5,439,886 downwards.
GAGTCCCACCCTCCAAACTGAGGAACTGGCGTCCATCCATTATTCTGCAGTAAACAAATCTTAATGAGCTAACCGAACAATATAACAGAACCTTATTTATACATGTTTTAGACAAGTCTTGATTCTCTGTTCAATATTATGGTGTCTTATTGTGTCCAATAAATCTCAGTCATTTATTTATGTAGGTCCCGTATAAGACCCGCGTGGATCCCGCAAAATAAATAACTGAGATTTCATAAGACAGAGTAATATTGGACAGAAGATCTGCATTCGTTTTAGGCATCATCTGGTGAAATGAGGAGATAACTTGGAAGTTAATCCAAGTTTATTCAACCTTGTTTTGGCTAATATCCCCCTTGGTCATCAACGCATATTAACCAAAACAAGCTCAAAGACTCCCCATATAAACTTGTTCTTTGAGAGACCTGTGCAATAAAAGCTTTTCAAAGTTACGGATTCTTTTGCTCCGAGAAGGGAATAATTTGTTTCCTCGGAGCACAGAAACAACACTTACCACCTTCGGGTCCCGGCGTTCCATGGCCGCAACCAAAGGGGACGGTGAGAATGGTTGTTTATATACTCTCACAGGTACACAAAATGTGCTATTTAAAGTAACTACATATTTAGAATTGATTTTTTTCTATTCCCAGATGATTCTTCCATTGAATATAACAACTTGGTTTCTAGCCATAAGCAATTAGCTATAATTGTTATATGTTCGTGCTTCCATGACAGGTTTTGTTAAGCCATAAGCATGATTTGGGGTTAACGGATACTTAAAATAGACAAAGTGGTCTTGAAAAGATGAGGAAATAGCAATATTCCAAGTTTAGAAGAAAGTAGAGCCAACGTTAACCAATGAATCAATTCAATGGTAGATTAGAGAGACTCTCCGTTTATTGAAATCAATTGAATATACTTGGTAAAGGAATAGATCTCTCCCAATAAAGCATAAGACTCATTGGTATTATACGGACTTCACATGTTGATATTGTAAAGAATGGTATAACTAAGGTGTTTTGCAGGGACGAAGTCAGGCTCAACTTTAAGGGGGGGTCGAGATTTTTAAAGGTAGGGATTTTTTTTAAAGAGGGGGTCACTTATATTTATAATTTTAAAAATTATAATTATATAAGTAATTTTTAAAAAAAATTGAAAGGGGGGCCTCCCCTATACATAGCTCCGTCCCTGGTGTTTTGTACTTATTTTCGTGTGTTTTACATGAACGTTTGCATCTCTATTAATAGTGTACCAATGCTAAGATAAAGAAATTTGGGTTTATCATATCTAAGAGAATTACAGCAAAAGGATAAGAAGAGATCACTTAGGTGAAGATATGCTAACAGCCTCTGCAAGCTCATGTTTAAAATAACGTTATGCAACTGAAGAAACGCAGCAGATCCTAAGGGCTTTGTCATTATATCAACATGTTGCTGAGAAGCTGGTATATGGCAAATAAACAAAGACTTTTTAACAACCAAATCTTGAACAAAGTAGATGTTAATATCAATGTGTTTACTACGAGCATGACAGACAAGATCAACAGCAAAGAAAATAGCTTTGAGATTATCACAATACAGTAGTGGCTTGATGTTAGAAAGTCCAATTTCTCCTAAAAGAGAGTTGATCTAACATACTTCAGTAATTGCAATAGCATTGCTTTTATATTCAACTTCAGTATTAGACTTAACAACAGTAAGCTACCTTTGTTAGCTTTAAGAAATCAGAGAGGAACTAAGAAAAATACAATAACCCAAAGTTGAACGACATTCGTCAAGACAACTAGCTCAATCAATATTATAAAATGATATAAGGTTAAGTGGGTAGTTTTAGTTAAATGAACAACATGGGATGGGGCAGAACGAAGGTATCAAAGAATACGTTTAATAGTTGACTAGTGAATATCGGTAGGACAATGCAAAAACTGAGAAAATTTGTTAACAGTAAATTATATATCTGGTTTAGTGAGACAAAAATATTGAAAAGCTCTAACAATATTATGACATTTAATAGGATCAAAAAGAGTAGGGCCATAATTTTTTTATAGGGGTAAGGATGGGATCACAGGAGTAAAGATGGGTTTGGAGGAATCAAGATGAGTTTGGTGAAGAAAATCATAAGTGCATTTGACTTGAGTGAGAAAAAGGCGAGTGGATGTGAATCTAGCTTCAATACCAAGAAAGTAGTGAAGATTGTCAAGGTCTTTGTATTGTTTTACGATTATGTTTATGGAAAATAATAAACTTGTAGAAGATGAACTAAGAAGAATGAATTGAGATTATTTCATTTGATCTCTTCTAAACGTATTTATATATTGTTGTCAACAAATATTAACAGACTTTAATAGAAAAACTAACTTTAACTATCATAACTGCTATTCTTAATCTTCTTGACTTCTAAGACTCCAACATACTCCTCCTGTCTTAGGAGTCTTGAGACAATCCAACCATATTTTGCAGATTCTCAAACCTCCTTCCTTGTAATGCTTTAGTGAATAGGTCTGCAATTTGTTCTTCTGTTTTGCAATACACTAATTGAACTTCTCCTCCTTGTTGTATATCTCGCAGAAAACAACACTTCAACTTGAAGTGTTTTATTCTCCCATGAAATACTGGGTTTAGTGAAATTGCTAATGTAGCCTTATTATCTAACAATACTTTTGTACTCTTCTCCAGTGAAATATACAACTCTTCCATCATTTTCCTGAACCAAATAGCTTGATTCACAGTAGTAGTAGCTGCAGTAAGCTCTGCTTCAACTGTAGATTGAGCTACCACACTCTGCTTCTTTGATCCCCATGAGAAACACCCTGATCCCAAGCTGAAACAATAACCAAAAGTGCTCTTCATATCATTAAAAGATTCTCCCCAGTCACTGTCGGAATAACCTCTCAACTTCGTGCTTCCTATTTTGCCATACTTGAGACTAAAATTGTAGGTTCCTTTGAGATATCTTAGGACTCTCTTAGCTCCTGTCATATGAAGTTCAGTTGATGCAGCCATGAACCTTGAGAGCATGCTTACTGGAAATTGGATATCTGGTCTTGTAGAGGTTATGTACATTAAGCTACCAATGAGGCTTCTGAATCTACCTTCATTTATAGTATTGCCTCCATTTGTCTTCTGCAATTTTTCTTTACAGTTCATAGGTGAACTTGCTGGTTTACACTCCAACATGTGAATTTTTTTAAGCACCTCTCTGATGTACTTCCTTTGGCAAATAGAAATCCCATTCTGATCTTGACAAATTTCCATTCCCAAGAAGTATGTCATTAAGCCCAAATCTTTCATGTCAAACAAACCCTTCAGTTTGAGCTTAACACTTTCAATCTCCTTAGCATTGTTCCCTGTCAACAACAAATCATCAACATATACAGGCATATAAATGAGTCTGTCCTACTGCTTTCTCACATAGAGAGTGAGTTCACTTTCACTTCTGATGAAGCCAATCTGCTTCAAGTAATTATCAAGCTTATCATACCAAGCTCTTGGAGCTTATTTTAGCCGATACAGGGCTTTCCTTAATCTGTACACCTTCTCCTCCTTTCTTGCTACTACAAAACCCTCAGGCTGCTCTACATAGATCTCCTCTTTCAGCTTTTCATTAAGAAAGGCTGACTTGACATCTAATTGATGCACAAGCCAACCTCTTTTGGTAGACAGGTTCAGAATGAGCCTGATGGTCTCCAACCTTGTTACAGATGCAAAAGTGTTAGAGTAATCCACTCCACTTATTTGTGAATACCCCTTAACTACTAATCTGGCCTTGAACTTGTTGAGAGTACCATCATGATTTAATTTGGTCTTGTAAACCCACTTTACACCGATAATCTTCCTGCCAACTGGTTTCACTATTAGTTCCTATGTCTGGTTGTTTTCTATCATGTTGATCTCATCCAGCATTGCAGCTAGCCATTTCTTGCTTTCTTTTGCTTCATTGAAGCATGTTAGTTCACAAAGGGTAATATTGCAAGCTTGATAAATGTCAGAAAGGAGTCTAGTACCTCTTATTGGAATGTGATCCACCTGGTCTTCAAGATCATCATCAGATTAGTTTTCTGGTATAGACTCCTCTTCACTTTCGTGTGAGTGAGATTCCTCTCCTCCTTTTGTTGGACTTGCTTCATCTTCAGACTCTTCTTCTGATGAAATTTTAGGCAAATTAACTATTCTTAATAGCACTCTTTCTATCTTTCTAATGTCTTCTTTTAAACTTGACCAATCTTATACCTCATCTTCTAGAAAAGTCACACCCCTGCTGACCTTGACTTTCTTCCTGTTGGGAATTAGGATTCTGTATCGTTTAGTCACCTCTGATTATCCAATGAAGACTCCTGCAGTGGCCTTGGAGTCTAGTTTACTCCTCTTCTGTTGGGGCACATAAGTGAAACATGGAGAGTCAAAGAATTTTTAGATTTTTCAGGTTTTGTTTCCTCATATGCCAAACTTCATATGTTGTCTTCTTCTCTAGGGCTTCAGTGGGAAGTCTGTTGAGAAGAAACACAGTAGTTACTACAGCCTCAGCCTAAAGAAACTTAGGTAGAGACTTTTCCTTGAGCAAACATCTGACCATCTCCAAAATAGTTCTATTCTTTCTCTCACTCACCCCATTTTATTGAGGTGAGTAAGGCACTGTCAGTTGATGCATAATGCCACTGTCTTGACAGATCTTCTTGAATTTTTGATTACAGAATTCAGATCCATTGTCACTTTTGAGTGTCTTGATCCTCTTCCCACTTTGATTTTCTGCCATTTGCTTGAAATTCTTGAATATTTCTGGTACCTCAGCCTTAGACTTCATGAAATAAATCTAGCAGTACCTTGACTTGTCATCATTGAAAGTGACAAACAATTTGCTTCCATTCAGGGATTCAACTGGCAAGGTCCACACACATCAGTATGGATTAATTCAAGTAACTCAGATGCTCTCCACTTGCTGTCTTTAAAGGGTTCTCTAGCATTCTTCCCTTGTATGCAGCTGGTACACACCTGCAGAGATTCCTTAAGAATTGGAACTCCTTGCACAAGTTCTGATTCACTCAGGTTTTTAAGACCCTTCCAGTGAGGATGGCCTAGCCTTTTATTCTAGAGACTTGCATCTTTAACACTTACATTGATGTTGTTCGATAAGGTTCAGTATTTAGCTTCTGTCCTTAGCCATTATCTTGAACAAAATTCTACCATCTGAAGCTGAGATTGTGCAGATACCATTTTGAAAAAGGGCCAAATACCCTTTTTCGATCAGCTGTGATACACTGAGGAGGTTCTGCTCGAGTTCTGGAACATAGAGAACATCTTCAAGTGTCCTTGGACCATTCGTACTCTCAATGACAACAGCTCCTTTACCCTTAGCAAAAATCAAGTGGCCATTGCCAATTTTGATTCTACAGGTGTTCTTCTTGTCTAGGCTTTTGAAGAAACTCAGATTGCTAGTCATGTGATTGGAGCAACCACTATCTATAAGCCAACTATTTGCAGAAACATTGGTGTTGTGACAGGAATCCATAAACAACTGATCCTCCTCCTTCTTGGCAGCAATGTGGGCTTCTCCAGAGTTCTGCACCTGCTTCTTACTCCTGTAGAACTTGTCAATATGTCCATGCTTCTTGCATTTCCTACATTTAACATCAGGCCTTCTCTAGCTTTTATAATGAGGATGGTTTGTCTTACCATAGTGTTTGCAAGGGTCCTTTTGGGATTGAGCTGAAGATGCTGCAGGTTATTGCTTTTCTTGTGTCTTGTTATCTGAACCACCCTTAGTCCAGGATTTCTTCTTCCCTTCACTACTGGTTTTCTAACTTGCCTTGAGGGCACCTTCAATTGCTTCCCTTAATCTTAGTGCTCTCCTTTGCTTTTGGGCTTGCAGGAAACTCAACAATTCTGACAACTTCAATTCAATTTTATCAAATGTCATACATCATAATGCAATTTCCACATCATAACATTTCAAAGCAAGCTATTTCAACACACAATACAAATACAAGGCATTTTTCTCATTATACAATAACTATAAATAAATTATCCACCTTATTTCGCTTGAAAATCGAAACTCAATTGTACCCTTCCTCTTGTTCTTGAATAGGGTTTTTCTTGATTTCCCTAAAACAAACCAATCTCCCATTCAAGTCCAATTCAATAATAAATCCCTAAAACTTCAAAATCACAACAAATGAAATAAACACAAATTAGGCTCAAACCTAACCTACTCATGGCCCATTTAAGCTAGAAAAATCAAAACTCAAGCTTAGAAATCCAAAATCAAGATGGGTTCCCTTAATCATCTTCTTTCTTCATTCATTCCCAACACAAAAACCCATTTTCCTACTTCCTTTTTCAAACCAAACAAGAAGAAAATAGCATAGAGCTTACCTTAACAAGATGTTTCCTCTTCTTTTCTTCTTCTTTTCTTCTCTCCACGACTCTCTCCTTTTCTCTTCTTCTATTTCACGTTTTGCTCTCCTTTCTAACTCTCACGATTTTCCTCTTCTTCTTTTAAACAAGACCACATTTTGCTTGCTCTTCCCTTTTTACCCTTCATTTAATTAGTTCTCCCAATTTTGCCCCTTTTAGTCCATCAACTACTAACACCTTAACTCTTATTCTGATAAGGTAAATGAAGAAATTTGATAATACTTCTTTATAGAAAAATGTTCCCCATTGTCTTAAGTTTCTAATGACATCAAAATCATTAAATTTGGTTCAGAAATCTGAAAGTTATATCACAAACATTTCTGAGCTATTCTTATACTGAAACAATATTCTGTGCTCAACTTCTATCCAAAAATTGGTATTCTTAGAGACTGAATTAAAACTCGATTTCATCAGACAAAATGTAGCCCTACTTCTCTAGTTTAATCCAAATTAAGAATCATTGCATTTGGATAACTAGAGGAAAAGTTATGGCTAAAACACCAAAGCATACTCAATGAACATGTTTCAACTTATAACTTCCAATATTTCACATATAACCCATCTTGTCCTAACTATCTTTTCTACTTTATCTCAAATTTAAGAATTCTTCTTTTCTTTACACATAATTAATCGCCAAAAATTTCTCATTTAATAATTCTAACTTCCAAGAAAGGTTTGAGTTCCAACAATGATAGCCTTATCATATTTAGAAATATGCAGATGAGGTAACTCTAATAGGATATCATAGAGTTTGCAATAGTTAAACCCAGGAGCACATAATCTAGAGATTTTAACCTAAACCTCTTTAGAGAAAGCATATTCAAAAAAGAGATGGTTTCTAGATTCATCCTCTAAGTTACAAAGAATACATATGTTGGAGGAGGTTAGGAATTTCAGTCTATCCAAAGTGTTGAGTCTGTTCAACATAGCCAGCCAAAGAAGAGAGCTAGCATTAGGTCTAAGAACCTTGTTCTAAATCTGGGAATACCATCCCACTCTATTAGCTGACCCATCCCTAAACTTTTTAGCTTCCTTTATAGTTATTTCTGAAACTAGAATCCCTTTCCATAAGTAAATATCTATCTTCCCGGTACTTCTGAATTGTGGTATGGGCAGGAGTCTAGTCTCATCCGATGATAAATACAGCTTTCATTTCTAATGCAAACTGTTTCGAAGGTAGTATCTAGAAATTTTACCATTTTCAATAATTGACAACCGAGTGACACAAGTGGCTACAAACACTGCTTCATATGGAATTTGATGAATGGACAGCAAGTATTGTTCAAGAAGCAACAACTTAGCTCACAATTAAGAGAGGAATGGAGTGATTTCTATATTCTCCATAGCAATGACAAATGATTCATAATGGGGAGGTAATACGTTGAGTGCAAAGAGGAACAAGTCTTCAGAGGACGTAAGGTCACTTGTAACTGCTTAGTCTTCAACGTTGGAGGCACGATCATTAGGTAATTGGTGATGGAGGAATCACCTTTCCCTGTATGGATTGAACTTGATTTCTCCAAATTAAATAATCGTTGTTGTCAAGAGTTATGATGCTCAAGTTAGTGAATTTATTGATTGGGAGTATGGTGTGTTCTGGAGTCATTTTGGTAGTGATTTCTAGTGCTTTAAACTTGGATTGTGCAGGTAAGTTAGTGTTAGGAAATTGGGTCAATGTCCTCTCCTGCATGCAGTGGAGCAATTACAAAAATTTTTCATATTTGATTTCTTGAAGCCAAGATTACTTAAAAGTATATAATATGATTACCACATAAATCATAATAAAGTAAAAATCGTAAGACAAAAGAAACGAAAAGAAAATTATTGTTGTTGACTTCTTGTTGTTGATTATCATATAAATTATAATAAAGCAAAAATCACAATCTGTATTTTATTACAAAGCTTGATCTTTTTTCTTTTCGAACTATTTTTTTAAATCGGCTCATCTTAATCATCGTAGTCATAGAAGTATCTGATCTCTAATAATATCAACAAAATGTGACAAGAGTACTTTGAAACTATTACAGAGAAGTTTAGGCTAAGAGTGCTAGCTCTCTTAGAACTTAAGCCTACTTATAATAAGTTTTAGATATTTTAGTAATTTAATTAAAATTAAATTAGTATTTTAATTAAACTTTAATAAGAATTACAATTAATTTTAATAAAATGCTAATTATTCTCAAATAAGATTCAATATCTCGTATTGATCTCCATTTATTAAATGTCTCATATTTAGTCATAAAGTTAGTCAAATTTTACAATTAAGTCTAATTTGATTAAAATATTATTTTCTTCAACTCTTTCTTTGTATATGACTAATTTTAACATGTATATAAATTATAACCTTAAATAACGAAGAGATAGATCCGGATTAATCAAGATATTAAGATTAACTATAAAATCAAAAACTCAAAGAATATATTGATATAAATCGAAAGACTCAAGTCTTAAAATAGAAATA
>JAOQMR010000212.1:5404460-5422197 GCA_027563865.1 Erythroxylum pelleterianum | reverse complement strand
AAGGAAATTGATGTCTCTAAGCTACCGGGTCGAAGCTTGATTGAATCAATGGGTTGAGCTTGGTTTGTGTCTTGGAAGGGCTCCATCAGCTCGATCTCGATAAATGGAGAGAATCGATCCAGTATTACGTAGATGGCGACTGGCTCCAATTCAACCATCATAGAATGTAGTCACTCAAAACCATTCTTTGAGAATCAAAATTGGATAGTCGTCTCCTGCTTCACCCATTTTCCACGTTCTCGACTTGAAATGCTAATAGAAACTACGTGGTCCTTAACGTATACGGCGGGTCAAAAACCTTGATGCTCATGGTAATGGTAATCCCGCTTTGATAAGCAGCACACTAGCACACTGGGAGAAAGTGGCTATCCGGGTAGATGATGGAACAGAGAAACTAGTCCATGAATGTATCTGCAGTCTGCATGCAGTATGCCCACTATTGCATTCGGTCTACGTCTACAAGTTGTTGTAAAGAAAATGTGAAAGTAACGGCCGTAAAATAGTTGACGTATTCAATACACAATTTTCAGCTTTACAATTCTTGAAAAGGATCATATTGTATACAACTTTCTGTTTACTCAGGCTGATTGATTCTATTTCTATTTTTTTGATTCTACTTCTATTTTTCTGTTGAAGCATTTAATTTCCGTTTTCAATTTTTTGTCTGTTTTTCTTTCAAATAAAAACAAAAACATGTTTAGTTATTAATATAAATGTAATTATATTTTTATCATTGATAATAATTACATATTAGATAAAACTTAAAGATAAATTATTTTTAAATAAATTTATTTATTTAATCTCTTATATAATATTTATTAATAAAATTATGCAACTTTAATAAAATAAATAATTTAAAAATTAATATTTTATTTATAAGTTAATATTTATTTGGAATATATTTTAATTATTAAATCAAAATTTTTTTTAATATTTATATATTTTTAATTTTAATTATATTTATTAATAATTATTATAATTTAATTACATATAATTTAATTATAAAATTAAATTATTCATAATTTTTATTGATAATTAATTTTAATTTATTAAATATATAATCTTGAATTAAATTATTCATAATTTTTTTTAATAATTAAATAATATATTTAAATAATAGTAAATCAGCTTATGAAAAAAATAACAAAAACAGGAAACAAAAACCAATTTTTATGGTTTTCATAAATTTTGAAAATCGGAAAAAACCAAAACTAAAAACAGAAACTAAAAACTCAAACAAATAAATAAAAACTTGTTTTTTTACTGAATTTGAAAACAAAAGCAAAAACCCAAAAACTAAAAACTCAAAGAGACAAGTTTTTTTTACTGAATTTAAAAACAAAAGCAAAAAATCAAAAACAAAAACAAAAGTGAAAACAAACACCCTGATATTATGATCACAGAGGAACAATATAATCCCCAATCAATGTCAAACGAAATACACAATCATCTCTTGCCATTTGGAAGGCCCGACCACATAGAGATGTCAATGGGCCAGGCACGGGCTACTCCTCGCCCAGCCTGGCCCGACCCTGACTCCAATGGGCCGGGATGGATCAGTCCATGACCCGACAAGCCACTAGCAGGCTGGGCCAACCCGAGCTGTCATATTTTTTAAAGAAAAACTTTAAAAACGTGACAAAATGACATCATTTTTTTAATAACGGTCAAGCTACCAGGTGGATTTTGACATCTCGACAACCACATGCGATACTGATTGAACAAGAACAAAGACCTCAACAAAAAAAAGGCATGTATATGGAACTTACAAAATCTGACTTACTGCGACATCAGTAAAGCCAAATGGTTTGAGGTCTTAAAACCCGATGCTTACAAAATTGATCAAAAAGCCAAATGATTTGAGGTCTTATAATCCAATGCTTACAAAATTGATCAAATCCCCAACTGGAGGGAATTTCTTTCTTGTTTGTCTCGCATTACATAAAGCAAATACCATGTAATGCCAGCATGCATAAAGATGGGATCCACCCCTTTGCATTTTAAATGATCATTTTTTTTTCCTATTCTTTTCATCTTTTAAATCTTTGTTTCTTCTGGGAAGGTAAGTTGACAATTTTTAAGGAAAATAAAGGAGGGAAAGAGAACCCTATTGTATTTTTAATGAAGGAAGTAAGCACTCGTACAGCTGCTCCATGCGTGATGTCACTGCAAGTTTGTAGGTAGTTGGAAGGCCTGGTTTTCCCAGATCCATGATATCTTGTCTCAAGCTGTTCATCACCTTACTAGTTAGCTCTAAACCAACCTCAGTATATGCATGAGCATAAATAAAGATGCATAAGCGATGTAGATAAAAAATAATAATATAGGAACCCGGTAGTTCATACTAACCACTGCCATTCACCAGTTGCTTTTGCATGCCTTTCAACGGCATGAAATAGGCGATCCAAACTATACAATGCTAAGCCATACATGGATATTGACTCTTTCTCCTGCATAATGAGTGGAGTGATGGGTAGATATGTCATTACTGTTAATTAGTATAATTGCATGGGTGAATCTGTGAACAAGCGGAAGGCCAGAAGCTATCTTATTGTTTGGAAAAGCAATCTTTCATCATTGGAAACAGCCACAGAATCACAAAGACTCACAGTATAAAAGAGATAGTTCAATTGGTCCACATTTTCTTACAGTAACTCACCATCATTCTTGGCTGTTTTGATAAAAAGCAACTTCTCTTACAGTGAATTGTTAACATGCATATCATGACATTGGAAATGATCAAGGTATAAAGATACTTTTAAGAAGTCTAATAATAATCCAATACTAAATGCAGTTTCTTACCAGGCCTTGGTCAATATAATTTTGGTACTGCATAATCCTTCTTTCAACCTCTGCTAAGAGTAGCCTCCTTTGACGCCGAGCAATTCTCCCCCTTCCTTCTGCTCTAGTGTCCTGATTTATGCAACAAAAGACGCAGAAAGAACATGGATAAAAACTGTAGTGCATAAAAACACATGCATGCAGATACTTGTGGAAGTGCGGATGGAGAAGAAGATTAGGAACAAATTAACTCCTCGAACTAAAATCAGGAGTCTCAATTCAGAATTTTCACACATGGTCATGTATGTGTTTCTTACACCTGTCCATAGCATCAAATTGTGGTGCTCCATCCTCAGAATTTTTCTGTAAAATGTTGAAGTTCATGCCCAAATATGTACATGTCATGACGTATGCTTTTTATTGCGCTCCATACACTGTTGAAGATTAGCAGTAGCATAAAGCATCCTAATTTGTTAGGTGATTAAGGGAAAGTGAACTATAATCTCATTTCAAACCCATAAACAAAAGAATCAAAATATTTAAATAACTTGTATTACAATTATAAATTCGCTTGCATACTTGCATCACCATGCAAAGCAAAGGAAAGAACCATATTCTCCTCAACTTAATATCTGAAGAAATCATTCTTTACTTTTCAAGAAACAGATGCAATAAATGGCCAAAGGAAAGACAATCTACCTCAATCAAGGTAGAAATCATATACAGCATTTCAAGCTGGGGCTGCCAGCCTTGGAATAAAAGAGCAGATGTGTGTCTACACATACTGGTCAATGCAAGGCCACACATCACAAATGTCATCCCCAACACAATTGCAACATATATAATTCACTCAAAGAAACTGCTATTAAACAATGGAGGATATTTACTGTTTACGTACCCGTTTCAGCCATGCACGTGCTACCATTAGCAGAATGAGAGAAATAAAAAATGCTGGCAAGGCAGCCAGAATAGCAAAGTTGATCTCATTTGCCCTGAGGATCTGATCAAGTTCTAGCATTGCCCTGATTAAAGATCAATGCAAATTAAGCATACTAGGAAGGCCAAATAAAATTTGATTTTGATATGGCATACTATTTGAGCAGACTCACGTCTCAATATCCAGTTTTAACTTCTGAACCTGAAATGGGAAGAATATATCACGTTATGACCAATGTTAGAAACAGGCATCATTATCAAAGTGTTCTGGATTACCTGGATAAGCAAAGCACGAGCAAGCTCCCCACTTAAAAGGTTTTGAATAGGATGTGTTAGTTCCATCTCGTACCTATTTACAGTAGCCAAGGAGCTCACTTTCCAAGGAGAGGAGTAAGATAAGCACATAAGCATGCCTACTTATAAGTAATTCAGTGTTATATCAACTTAGGAATCAAGTCAGAGAAATTTTATGAGTACTGATGCCAAGTGTTGAAGATTTTTCCTACACAATTTTATGGCACATAGGTTTCATTTTTAAGTTGGAGTTCATGTCAATATGCTGGGAGGAATCACTTAACCCAATTACATCAAGGTTTCGATGTTCCACCTAAAACTAGAAAAGTATAAACTTGTCAATCAGGTAATATTTTGAAACTGAAAGGGTAAATTTCACCCGTGTAAAACTGATCCACTAGCTTTTCTTTGTGAATTGGTTGTGGTGCTGACAAAAAAATCATCATAATAGACAATACTGCATCATAAAGAGAATACTTTCTTGCTTGAGGCAATTTGAGTTAAAGTAGGACAAGAGAAGGTACTTCCACACCCATCCATTCATCGACTAAATAGCACCGAGAAAGTTGCTCTGGGAGTGGGTAGCATCACTACAAGCTAGAGTGTTCCTAAAGTCCATTAGTTCATTCTATTCTAGGAAACAAGATTGCTCATTACACACAAATTTCCCTCTCTCTCAACTCTTTCTGTTGCCATAATCATAAACTTGATATATAAACATATTCAGCAGAACAATAAGAGTATTTTTTGCCTGGACACGTCATTACTTGGGCGATAGAAAACATAAAACCTAGACAAGAAAGTAGAAAACAAAAACACTGGAGTACAAAAGCAAAAAGTAACATTTCATTAAACCCTTAGTCTTCTTGGATACATATCTTCAAGAACTTCAAATCCTCATTAATCCCATCTAAAACATAGAAACCACCCATAAGCTCAGAGTGCAGCCTACCTTGTCATCACTATTTCAAGCATTTCCTGATCTGAAGCGTCCTCTGGGAACTTTTGACCTTTTGTCTGCTCACTGAAAGCCAACAACATTCTGCATGCCAGCAACATAATTAATCAACGAAAGTTCATGGTCAATGAAGTCCAAGTATTTTCTGCAAGATTGGACACGCAAGAAAATAAATTGAATAACTAATTAAAGAAAAAAGGAGGGAGGAGAAGACAGCAATACTGTACAAATATTTAAAATAAATCACGTCATATAATTGTTATCAAAAGAAATCCTACTTCAGCAATCAGAACCTTTCCAATTCATTGTTCAGCACCTGAGTATCCTATTCCAAAGTTTTCATACAAATCCCTTTTAGTGAGGAAAGCCAACCCAAAACAAAGCTATCATAAACCCATTGCCAATGCAAATTTATCATAAACTAAGCAATTGATAGCAATTACCCTTTCATTTCAGGTCGATAGAGACATCCTAATGACATTCGACTATTTACCAGATTCAAACAAAAGGGCTCTATTGCACCTATGCAACGGAAATCATCTCATCTTTATTAACAAAAATGGAAAGGGAAATAGAAGTTGTTATGAAGTTGAATCAAAGCCTCTAAATCTATTCCTTCCCATCCTCGCATCGTAGGGGATGAAGACTTGGACATCAAAGCTAATGCATTGGAAACTAAGCGATGGAGATTTTCCACGATTAATTTTTTAATACAAATATTATGTCACATCATACATTCCACGCACTTCAGTGTAATAGTCCAAAATTGTCATACATCAATTTTTAACGGGCGAAAAAAAACTCTTTTGCTACTTTTAGATAATTAACACCTAGCTTGTTCTTCATTGTTCTAGACCTTCTGTCGTCATTATAAATTACATGTGTGTAAATTAAAAGCCACTGTTAAATGTGTAGATTCTTCACAGGTATTTTAGAGAACCTATACATTGCAAGCTACAAGTATGTAGGTTAATCTTCTGACTATCAGTTCCACTTTTACAATGACTCATCATAATACAGTATTTTCAGAGGGAAACGAAAGTGGAACGAAATGTCAACCTGCGCAGAGAATTAGCAGTCAACTGAACTTCTTCGGCCTCCATCACACCTTTTTGTCTCTTCCTGAATGTCTCAAATAGTTCATCTCTTATAGAGAGAAGCTGATAAAATGACCAGTTTGTTAAATCTCACAACATTTCAATTGAATAGCTAAAATCCAGAAACAGAACTACAAGAGAGAGGGGTTTCAGAATCCATTTGGACTAGGAAATCTAGAAAACATCAGAAATGTAAAGAAAAAAAATATATAAGGTAACAAGTATCTGAACTATTAGTTGAATTTCTTGCCCTAGTCTTAGGAGAGTGGTAAGTACCCATTTCTCTAACCTTTTCAACATTCCCATGCTGAAGTGTAAGAAGTATCGATAGCACAACAATGCAAGATAATTTTAACCTGAATTTTTAGTTGGATTTCTAGCACTAGTCCCAGAAGGTGACAAGTACCCCTTTCCAAAAGATCCCATATATACCTTTTCAACATTTCTGTACTGAAGTGGGACTTACAACCAGCCCAAGTATGGATTCATCTCACAATTATCACGAGTTAATCTCTAGATACGCCACAAATGGTTGACTTTTGCACTACTGAAATTTATGTGGTCAAACTACAGCACTGTGAAGGAAGAAAATCTCTTTACTCCACTTTCAAACAAATTAGTAATAAGTGCTTTCAGTATTGCATAGAAATCTAAATTTGATCACAGAACTTGTGCAATTTCAGTTATGGAACCATATGATAAAAAGAGCAAGTTAGATATACCGGTTGCTCCACATGGTCACTAAAGAAGATCACAACTGAATCCCTAGCTTCCTGAATCCAATTGTTAATATCAGAACTTCCCATCAAACTACTATGTCGAAGGAGCCACAATGAACAAACTGACAGGCCAACTGCACCACATGTGTAGCGAATCCAGTATTGGTTTACTTTTCTTGGCTTTTGGTGTTTAGCAACCTAAAGGAAAGAAGAATCGCGTTTGATCAGCATCTCCAACAACAATTACTAGTGACATGGGATTCTATTACCAGATGACAGTGATAAGAAATCAACCTAAATTTAGCCAATCACTGAGAAAAAAATAAAAATTATTACCAATAAAGACACATAGGAGTCAAGTGTCTCTAGATTTTTGTAAACCATATTGATGGCATCTCTCATTTCACAATCAGTCCACTGAGACCCTCCATTAACTTCTGGTAGTTCCTCAAGCAGCAAAGGAAATGAATAGCTTCCATCAACAGAAGAAGTCTGCATAAAATTCAAGAATACATATTAGAAAGCATAGCACCATGCATGTAAGTGAAACAACAATTACTAAAATATTTTGACAGGCTTCAGAGTTGAACATACAGAAATTGTAGCATTGAATTAAGAAAATTGTTTTTTCCACATACATGGAAAGCAAATTAATAAGCTCAGTATGACACTTACCTGATGTGTAGCATGCAGATGACCAATTGATGCCTCCAAATTCGAAAACATACCATTAATAGAAGCTAGTAATGAAGGCAGTGATTTTTCAGGATCCTTCACTAACTCCTCACCACATTTATTGACTTCCATGTAAACCTAACGGTACAGAAAATGAAATTTATCGTTGATTCTTATAGCCTGTTGAAATGCTGGCTAAATTCTTTGACACATATTTCAGACCATAGCAAGCAATGAATAGACTGCATAAGCTGCATATAGACATATTGACAGAAACAGAGTCTAAAATGGTTAAGGTAAAGTTTTAGATGTGGTAAACTAATCCTACATTAAAATTTAAGCAAGGAATGGATGCATCCAAAATCAAAATGAAATAGATGAGGGAAGCATGAAATTTCCGAAGATTCTTAACACTTTCAGATATCCATAATGTGAACTGCAAGCTTGAGAAAGCAATGAGAAACAAGTATAGTCCACAGGTTAATAACATTAGACATTTCAAGTTCAACCAGCTTGGACAAAACATCTGTTCTAAAATATTATACCAATACATTTGGGACAGCATGTGGCATGCATATCAAATTCTGGAATTAAATTAAAGGAAAAAGTAGCTGCAAACTTTTACAAACTTTTGTACACAACTACATAAGAACAAAAAATAGGATAGAAAAATAAAGGAAGTTACCTCAGCCAAGGATGTAGCAAGTGCGTCTCTTATGGTGCTGAGAGCTGCTATCCTCTCAGATATATGAGCAGATGCAGACTGGTAAAACCGTTGAATGGTAGAACCCTCACCAAATTCACGCAGGAAGTAAACTGTCCCATCAATGAAAGCCAATGGTCCTCTCTCAAAAATCATGAAGTACAACTTTCGAGCATTAGAACCCTGAAATACTTGAGTTTAATCAAAGAGAAATATCTGACTACAAAGTGATAGACAGGATAATTACAAAATAGGCCTTTGAAATTAAATGTTAACCTCTGCTCTAGATTGCCAAAACTGCAAATTCTTTTGTACATTGTGTAAATTAGCTATAAGGTGTTGTATAATATCCTCCAGGACGTCATAGAGCCTAGATGGCTCTGTCACAAACCTGCATGTATAGGACAAGAGAGAACATTAAATTTCATACTTAGCAACTAAAACTTGAACACATTTCTGTATAACAAAGCAACAAAAGGAGAAGGAAGCCATATATTTAGGAAATACGATTTTATCCTAGCACTAATTAACTTATCAAGGCATATTATAAGATTAAGGATGATAAATTCAGACATAAACAATCTTGCCATCTAACCATCGTTTCTAAAGTCTAAGCATTATTTTTCAGCTAAATGTATATAGCAATTAGAGAGAACCATGCATGGTGAACTAAATAAATGCTAGAGTAGCAAGTATAGAAAAAATGCCGGGAGCATAAGACATCTAAAATCCATTAGAATCTCTATTATCACATGAACATAGACAAAGGAAAAATGAGAAAGCAGAGAGTATACAGAGAAGAATCTGGAGAGTTAGAGGGCAAAGGTAGAGGAAAGCAAGGTTTGCGAGTGGTGCGAGCTGTTTGACGGTAGAGGCCTGAGATTTTGCCAATAAACTTAGTGTTGGTGGGAAAGAGAGCGACAAGTCGATTCCATACATAGCTGGAGTAGAAGGAGGCCAATGCTTTGACTCCCTTATCTTCATCTACGTTAGCAGCTTGATCCTCCATTGGATATTTCTCGTTATTGTCTGTGAGATTTTGTTGTTCAGTTGGTTATATTTATTTCTGACCACCGGCCGACGGCTTCCGGAGGAGGAAAGGCGCACGCGAGGCGGTGGACCTAAAACGAACGCTTCAATTGCTAAACTCCGATTTTGACCAATTTAACCTCTCCATTTCCATTCTTTGAATTATTTTTGCATTCTTATAAAACTCAAAAAAGAATTTTACATAAAAATTTTGGGCAAATGACAAAAATATTTTTCATATGTGATTAGAGATAACAAATTGGTTTAAACCTAAATTAGTTTAACTTTATTAAATTTAAAGTTAACAAATTAGTTTCGGAATTTAAAAAATATTTTAAAATTTAAATATTTTTATATAATTATATGAAATTTGCATTTTTAATAAATTAATTTAAATACATTATAACTAATTAATGTTTCAAAAACCGTATCGGGAGTTAAACTGATAAGATAAGAGATTTAAGGTTTAAAATATTTAACTGGTATTAAACCGTCGCAAAATCGGCTAATGATTAAATAAAATTAAAGAATTTAAAATATGATTAAAAGACCTATCAAATAATTTGAAATTTAATCTCTGTTTGATTGGGTTTATACCAGTATAACTTTTGACAGTAGAGCTTTTTTCTGTAGATCTTTTATGGAAAGAACTTTCCCAAGAAACCAATTGATTGTTTGACTGTTATTTAAAAAAGAGCTTTTTTAAAAGAACTTCATACAGTAGATTGTTTGACAACATAAAAATAAAAAGTATTTTTAATTTTAACTATATTTTATTTTATAATAAAAATTATTTAATCTCTATCTGATTTGACCTATCGACCGGTCCATTAAAAACATCTAAATTTAAGCTCATTGGCCGCTCTATTTTCGTCGCTACTGAATTATTCTTGATATATGAGAGATTATATAGTATATACTTAAAAATAGTGATCATAAATTCTTCTAGCACAAAAAGAAAAAAAGAACAGAGCATGATATATTCCATAACACTTATTTCTTCTACATGACAAGCCAAGCCCATGGTATAAGGATATAAAGTAATAAAACAAGAAAAGAGAAAAGCAGAGTATCTGAGTATACAATACTAAAACCAAGAATCTGAAAGCGGTCGACAAGTAACATTGAAAGTAGTCTAATTGCGGGGATGCGAGACCCCAGTAGTGGCTTTGGCCACGTCCAGAGCAGTAGCTTCAGGTTTCTTCTTAGAATACAGAACCAAGTAACCAAGAGTGGCAGCTATTACAACCCCACCCATGGCCATCTTCACCGGACAACGTCCCACATTCCGTCTCTGGTGAAGCACCTCCGACGAGTGCTTCGCTGCTTGATCGGACCCTGCCATCTTCCTTCCTTTTCTCTAAGTTATCGTGTTAATGTTCTTGGTTGTTTAATCAACTTTAAGGAACAAAACTCAACAAGTAGGATGGTAAATAGACAGCGAAGTTAAATGTTTGTTGGACAAGTGGAATGGCTACAACCCTTTTATTACTAGTGAACGAGAGACTCGTTCGGTGTCAATGTACCTTCAAAACCGAGCTTTAATGGTTGACATTTTTCTTCGAGGAAACCTCTTTAGTACATAATGTTAAATCTCCGTTTATGTTACCAGAAACAAACATATTATATATTTTAATGCTTTTGTCTTTTTTATTTCCGTTGCAGTCATTATTTCTATGCTTTTGCTGGTTGAGTCAAATATCCGACTTAGAATAATATGATTAATGTTTGTTTGGATGAGTTTATATTAGTATAATTTTTGTAGTAGAGCTTTTATAACAGAGCTTTTTTAAGAAGAGTTTTTTTAAGAAATTAATTAGGTTGTTTGGCTGTTATTTAAAAAAGAGATTTTTCGAAAGAACTTCATGCAATAAACTGTTTGGCAATATAAAAATAAAAAATATTTTTAATTTTAATTACTATATTTTATTTTGTAATAAAAATTATTTATGCATATAAATATAATTTAAAATATATTACAAAATATGCAAAGTACAATATATTAATTATTATATAATTTTAAATTATATGAAACAAAAATAAAAATATATCTAACCAAATCTTTTACATGGATTATAACATAATTAAAACTAATATCAAAAATAAATATTAAAACATATAAAAAAGTCAAATAATATTATATAAATCTCAAAATAAACGTAAGATGTATTTATGGGTATTGTAGGAATTATATATATAATATAAGAGCAAAAGGAATTAAAAATAGGCTCATTAGAACTTTAAAAAAAGGCTCATTAATTGATCTAAAAAAGTGCTTTTTTAAGAAGCTCCAAATTTGAGCTTCTTAAAAAGTTATGTTTTAGCTGCCAAAAATGTTATATCTATTAAAAAGTGATTTTTATTTTACAGTTAAACACTTATTTTTTAAAAAAAAAATTGTGGTAAAAAAAAGTGCTTATTTATCTTCTAAAAATTCAACCAAACAGACACTTACACATTTTTTATAACATATTTTTTAGTGATGTTAAAGTGGTATTTAACATGTGTTTGTACTTCAGTAATGAAGTGCTTGTCTTCTTATATTCAATGCTTTTATGTGTAATATCATAATGACATTTGTATGTAGGTATACAAAGATGGATGGTTGGGATGGGAAATTAACCGCAATTCATAGTGGGAAGTTTATCTATACGAAAGATGTAGAATATGTGGATGTAAGGTTCGAATTCAACAATAACAGCGATAAAACAGTGAACAAGCAACAACGGCGATTTTATTGATTCTCAAAAGGGAAATACAATCTTCCGAGGGAAAAGTCACAAGAAGGGGGTGAGAAATTCAGAGAGAATAAGGGATGAGAGAGAAGTCTGATTTCATAACAGAAAGATTCATGCCAATTCTAGGTGCCATCATGATCTAAAATACACCACAGAGTGCGTGCAATTCCTTGTGAGGACCACAACGATTATTCCTTGGCCTGTGACGTGTCTCTCCATGCAAATCCTTGCAATCTGATTGGTGGTTGTCTAATTCTGATGCTCCGCCTCAGTGATTGGTTGTTGCTTGGGCCAGCATCATCCTTGGGCTCTGTTGAAATCATAACATTACCCCTTTCTTTTAGTAACAGCTTGTCCTCAAGCTTCCAAGTAGGAAACATTTGCAGGATGTGTTCCTTATCTTCCCAAGTGGCTTCAGAAATTGCCAATCCTTCCCAATGCACGAGCCATTGTTCAACTGAATTAGAAGAGCGCTGAACATGGCGAATATCCAGAATTGCAGCAGGTTTCAAAACTAAAGCCGCAGAGGAATCAACCAAATCAAGAGGTGTAACTTGTTGTTCCAGCTGTCCAATACATTTCTTAAGCAATGAAAGGTGAAAAACTGGATGGATTTGAGCTGAATCCGGAAGTTCCAGTTTGTATGCCACCTCCCCAACACGAGCAATCACTTTATAGGGGCCAAAGAAACGTCTGCCCAGCTTGCTGTGCCTCTGCAGCCTGACTGTGTTTTGGAGAAATGGTTGTAATTTAACATAGGCCCAATCACCAACAGCAAGAACAACTTCCCTACGACCACGATCAGCAAAGGTCTTCATTTGAGCTTGTGCCTTACGTAAATTCTCCTTAAGCAATAGCAAAACCTGATCTTGTTCCATTAGTTGGCTACTCACTAATGCATTACCAGTGGAGTCTTTGATGTACCTCGGAATAGTAGGTGGGGGTCTGCCATACAATGCTTGGAACGGTGTCATGCCCGCAGTGGACTGAAAAGCTGTGTTATACCAGAATTCCGCCCAAGGAAGCATCTTCAACCAACCCTTAACATTATCGGCCACATAGCAACGTAAGTACATTTCAACGCATTTGTTTAAAGCCTCCGTTTGACCATCAAACTGAGGATGGTACGCCGTACTCATGCTCAGAGTTTTCCCTTGCAAACGATGTACCTCTTGCCAAAAATCACTGAGAAAACAGGCATCTCTATCAGTCACAATGTCTGCGGGTACCCCATGGAGACGTATGATATCCTGAACAAACGCCTCAGCTACTGTTAGTGCCGAAAAATTGGTACTCAAAGGAACAAAGTGGCCATACTTTGAGAGCCTATCGATAACCACCAAAATGACTGATTTCCCTTTTACCACTGGCAATCCAGTAATAAAACCCATGCTGATACCTTCGAATACCAAATTCGGAATCTGAAGTGGCTGTAAAAGACCCCCGGGTAGCATCGTAGAATGTTTCATCTGCTGACAAATCGAGCATTCACGCACAAACTTCTTAACATCCCTCCTTAACGACAACAAGCCATCGTGAAATACAAAACCTGGTAATTGTGAGGGATCCTACAATAATTTCTGCTGCAATGCTAACAACTCACTGTGAACTAAGTTAGCAGCTCTAATGTCTGAAACAATGTTATAAGCAACTGAAGAAAGAGCTAAGAACTATGAACTAGGGACCCGAGAGAGAGAATCAGCAGCAGTATTCATTTTTCCAGGTCTATAAACAATATCAAAATCATACCGAATTAGCTTACTGAGCCATTTCTGTTGATCAGGTGTCTGAATTACTTGTGTCGTCAAGTTCTTCAAGGGCTGTTGATCCGTAATGACCGTAAACCTGCGCCCCAGCAAATACTGTCTCCATTTGGCAATGGATTGAGTAATAGCAAACATCTCTCTCTGGTAAGTAGAGGCTTGTTGCATTCGAATGCTCAACTACTGACTGAAATAAGCAATTGGATGCTTGTTTTGGGACAAGACAGCTCCAATCCCTTTCCCGGAAGCATCAGTTTCAATGGTGAATGGCAAGGAGAAATCCGGAAGACCAAGTACGGGTGTTGAGCTTAAAGCTTGCTTCAAATCCGCAAAAGCTATAGCAGTGGTCTCAGACCAAATGAAATTATCTTTTTTAAGCAAGTCTGTGAGTGGTCCGACAATCATTGCAAAATGACGGATGAACCTCCGATAATAACCCGCAAGTCCCAAAAACCCTCGAACTTCCTTGACGGAACGAGGAAGTGGCCACTCCTGAATTGCTTTAATTTTATCCTTATCAACGGCAACCCCTTCCTTCGAAATCACGTGGCCTAAATACCCTACAGTTTGTTGGCCAAACAAGCATTTAGACTATTTTGTTACCAATCTGTGCTCCAAGAGTACTTGCAGAACAAATTCCAAGTGCTTCAAGTGTGCTTTCCATGTATCACTATACACAAGGATGTCATCGAAGAAAACCAACACGAAACGACGAAGAAATGGTCGGAAAATCGCATTCATCAAAGCTTGAAAAGTGGAAGGAGCGTTAGTCAAGTCAAATGGCATTACAAGAAATTTGTAATGGCCATCATGAGTGCGGAAGGCTGTCTTGCCTTCGTCCCCTGCCTTAAGACGGACTTGATGATAACCGGCACGAAGATCCATCTTAGAGAAAAACTGAGCACCATGTAACTCATCAAATAACTCATCGATCGAAGGAATCGGAAATCGATCACGAACTGTAATCGCATTCAAAGCTCTATAGTCAACGTAAAAACGCCAAGTCCCATCCTTTTTGCGAACCAAAAGAACCGGAGATGAAAACGGGCTTGTGCTTGGCCGTATGATTCCATCAGCTAACATCTCGGCAACCAAGCTCTCAATCTCCTGTTTCTGAAAGTGGGGGTAGCGATATGGCTTAACATTGACGGGATTGCTATTCAAAACCAAGTGAATAGCATGATCACATTCCCGGGAAGGTGGTAAGCCGTGGGGAAGTTGGAACACCTGGGAAAAAGTCTGCAACAATGAAGCAATCTCACTATCCACACTCTGCTCGTCTACTATGTGAGCTGTTATAAGCTCTAAACGGAAATACTCAGCAATGGCGTTAATTTTCTGCAAACGCCGTAACCCAGTAAATTGTACTGCTTGTGCTATCGGAGCCGATTCACCAATCCAACAAATTGTGTGATCGTTGGCGGAAAAGTCAAAAGTGGAGGTAGCATAATCCGTCATGACTGGTCCGAGTGTGGCTAACCACGCAACCCCCAAAACCATATCCCAACCCTAAATCGGCAACACATAAAAGTCTGCTAAAATCTCATGCCCCTGGATCGTAACCGGTACTGATTTCACCATCCCTGTGCACAACAAACGCTCACCACTGCCAACTAACACAGAGAAACTTGGGTTGACAGTTAAGGGTAAATTAAGAAATTTTGCGACACGGGTTTGTACGAAATTATAAGTACTACCTCCATCAAGCAACACTTGCACTGATTTTCCTTGAACCATGCCTTGAAAACGAAGTGTCGACACGGAACAGCCCCCGGCCAACGCATTATACGATATCGTGGAGTGCAATTGATCCGCTGGTTCAGAATTTTCGAGCTCCCCTGCCATCACCCCCAGCGGTAACAAAGAATCGACTCCATCAGGATCCGGTGGTTCACTCTCCTCAAGTAACAAAAGTTGCGGTTTCCCTTTACACTTGTGGTCCCAAGTGTATTTCTCGTCATAGTGGTAACAAAGTCCCTGTTGCCGGCGTTGAGCAGCCTCTGCCGGTGATAACCGTCGAAACGGTACCTTTGCACCTCCAGGGAGCGTAGCAGTATAGGTGGCACCCGATGTGTTTGATGTATTATGTAGGGGTGCAATTGGGATCCCATGCTTAGGTGTTGGTAAAATGGGCCGAGCAGTACCCAAGGTTGGTTTCATGTGGACCTTTTCCAATGCAATCCGTTGCTCATGCAACTGGGCTAGGGACATGGCCTCGTCCAATGTGGCTAGTTTATGAACCAAAACAGAATGTTTAATATCGGCCCGCAAACCCGAAATGAAACAGTAGACCAAAAATTGTGTCGGCAAATAGATCGTCCGATTAGTGATTGCCTCAAATCGTGAACGATATTTAGCGATAGAGGATGATCGCTGTAATTTAGCCAAAACCCCTTCTGGTTCTTCCAACTCACGAGAACGAAAACGTTGCACAATAGCCGTCGTGAACGTCGACCATCCCGCTAACTGCCGATTCCTATGCATCCAATCATACTAGTCCGAAGCAGCATCATCGAAGTAAAAAGATGATATAGTCACCCGTTCCTCTTCTAGGATCTGATAAAATTCAAAGTAGCAATCCGCCTGCATCACCCACCTTTCCGGATTGACACCAGAAAACCTTGCCATTTGGACTGGAGCAGGTTTATGTCGTCCAAGGGGATTAGCTGTTGAATGTGCCGATGAGCCGGAATCCGATTTCGGCAAACCCCCTGAATGTTCGTTGTGAGAGGGACTCGCAGGAACTTCATGAAGCAATCGTGTCTGGTCTTCAAAAGTAGCAATCAGAGCAGTCAAATCTCGACGAAACGTCTCTTGCGTGTCAACAACTGCTGTGATTCTGTCATCCATCACCTTAAATCTAGTATTGTGCTCCCCTGTCATCTGTACAGAGGCTCAATGGAAGCACCAATGTAAGGTTCGAATTTAACAATAACAACGATAAAACAGTGAATAAGCAACAGCAGCGGTTTTATTGATTCTCAAAAGGGAAATACAATCTTCCGAGGGAAAAGTCACAAGAAGGGGGTGAGAAATTCAGAGAGAATAAGGGATGAGAGAGAAGTCTGATTTCATAACAGAAAGATTCATGCCAATTCTAGGTGCCATCATGATCTAAAATACACCACAGAGTGCGTGCAATTCCTTGTGAGGACCAAAACGATTATTCCTTGGCCTGTGACGTGTCTCTCCATGCAAATCCTTGCAATCTGATTGGTGGTTGTCTAATTCCGATGCTCCTCCTCACTGATTGGTTGTTGCTTGGGCCAGCATCATCCTTGGGCTCTGTTGAAATCATAACAGTGGATGGTGATGTTGAAAGTAGAGACGTTGAAATTGATTTGTTCTGGTTTTGGGAACTTGCGATGTGCTCGTGGAAGATGTTAAAGAACTCATAAGATGAGGAAGAACGATGCTTGTGTAATGGAGTAAAAGAAATCTATATTAATCATGGATCCAATTTTCCATATTTGGAACAAAATGTGGATATTGATTCTTGAAGTTGGTGTTGAATGTTTTGACGATGTTGTTGATACCAGAATTATTACTAAGATAGCAAATGATGTTCCTATCAATGTCTTAATAAAATATTGTATAATCTACAAACGAAGATGAAGCTAAATAAGGAGTTATAGGCGTACATCTTAATGAAGGGATTGAATTGATGTGTCAAAAGCAATGTTTTAAAAATCGGACCAGTGATTGAACCAGAGAAGCAACTGATTCAAGGGTCAATAGTTTAATTGGAATTCAACCGTGATCGAATCAATAACTAATAAATATATAAAATTTTATTTTATATATTATATATAAGATAATTTTTAAACATACTATTTACTTATTTATCTAATTGTAAATTTAACTTAAACCTTCAAACTTTAAAATATACAAGTTTTTTTTTAAGTTCACCAACACAACACAAAATAAGATAACAAAGCTCAATAATCATATTTCATCAAAAAGATTAAAAAAAAAGATCACTAATCATAATATTTATTGAAGTTAAAATCATCAAAATCAAGGCATTTTAAATGGACCGGCCGG
>JAOQMR010000212.1:5380619-5394141 GCA_027563865.1 Erythroxylum pelleterianum | reverse complement strand
AAAAAAAAGATCACTAATCATAATATTTATTGAAGTTAAAATCATCAAAATCAAGGCATTTTAAATGGACCGGCCGGTTCTTTCATTCACAGGTTCAGAGGTTTTTACCGGTCCGACCGCAAAATGAACGGGTCAATCACTCACAAAAAAAGAGCTAAACTGGACCGTTTCATGCTCCGGGTCACCAATTTTTCGGTCCAATTTTTAAAACACTGATCAAAAGCATTAACTTCGGCTATTTTGTAAAGGTTGCAACATGGGGTGGCTGTTTCACTTTTTCAATGTCATGGTGTACCTTATTTATCAAATATTAATGAATAGATGGAATGAAGAGGGCAGGGGGTGGCATTACATTTAATGGATAAATAAGATGGAGAAGCTTCAAGGTGACACTACATTTAATGGATGAATAGGATGAAGAGGACACAAGGTAGCACCGGAAAAGTAAAACAGAAGACTTGATCCAGCATCAATAACATTGACTTTTGTTATTTTGGTTGATCTATTTTATATACAAAAGAATATGAGTAAATGTCATTTACATTTTGTATCTACTATTGCTACATTAGATTGCTTCTTACATAGCATCTCTATGCTTAAATCTTTGCTATAATTTATATCAATCTCTTGTATAAAATGCAATTTTATGTTTGATAATTCTAATTTTTTGGTATCCAATACTTTAATAAATGGTTGATGAGTGGTTTTTTTACTCTAAACATCTTTTTATCGTGATTTGGATAACATGTTCTATCTTGTTATAAGTAAATTGGCAAGTGAAAAAAGTCATGATAATTTTTTTTCTTTTAATATTGTAAACTGAAAAGTCTTATCCGTTGAAAATTTACTCTCTATACAACTCTTCTTACTTTACAAGGATTGAACGAAGGTCATCAAAGAGGTTATTTTCGTAATTCAAACTTCTAACCTTATAATTACAAATGAGCAACTTTTATTAATTACTTCAAGGTTCTCCCTCAAACAATGTCTTTAATTTTGTAATTAACAACAAATATTAATCAAATAAATATAAAAATCAATCCTTTCATTTATATATCCACTAATGATAACTTTTCCTGTCAATCAATACCTATTACTTTTATTTTCAACTTTGACTTTTTTTTCCTCTTCTTTTAGCAAAGTAAGGATTATGCTTAAAGCTCTTTTGTACATCGAAGGCAGAGATTACAAAGAGCACTATAGAAACATATATAGACAAGGAAAAAACAGGTATATTAGTGATGAGAAATTGAGGAGGAAAGAAGAAATTAGGGTTGAGAATTTGGAAAGAAGGGTCGTTCTATGCAAAGAGGCTATGGGCACGGGCAAGCACAATTTTGGGTTTAATCCGTATGGGACCACATGTCCACAAAATGTCACATAAAAGTTTAATTATTATGTTAAAAATGTGTCATATCAAAAAAAAATTAACAAAGTCAACATTTTGATTTGGGTTTTGAAAGGTTAGTTCTTAAATTAAAATTTTTAAAAATTGGGCATTTAATTGAAAAAATGGAAAATATTTGGTACTTTTTAATTTGTTACTTATTATAAAGAGATATCATTCTCTCAAGGATAATTATCCAATCTCATAGATTTTCTCTTCAAAGTTAAGTTAACTTCTTAGTTATTAAATATGCAACCTATTGTTTTTATCATAATACAACTTAAATCTTAATATTTTAAAGTATTTAATCTTAATCACAACATTTTTAAAACGTTGGAAATAGACTTTAAGTTACGAAAAATTAAATGAGGTTAAATGATGTTGCACTTTTATTATTATTTTTAAATTAGTTAATGAGTTATGTGGAATGTAGTGAGGCCCAAGTAACTTATTTTTAAAAACTTAAAATTATTAATATTTTATAATTATTTTAATTAATTTAGTTAAGCTTTTAAATAAAATCCCTAATTTAACTTATGAAAATCTCTAATTTAACTAATTTAATTTAGTTAGACGCCATTTTTTAATTTGTTTTTAAAATATATAAAGTCGAGTCAGACCAACCCTACCCTACTAAGGCTCGGTTGAGCCCAGGTTTGTGTTCGGGCCGAGCGGACCTCAAGCTTGACTCATTGTCATCTCTAATTGAATACATGTGACAGTTATATTTATTAATCGATGATAGTGATGATAATAATAATATGTTAGCAATGACGTAATACTTATCAGGAAGTTTAATTTTATTTAATTTTTCATCTACTTAAAATTTATTTTAAACGTTTTAAAAATATTAGAATTAAAATTTAGCGCTTTAAAAATGTTAAAATTTAAATTGTATTTCAATAAAAATGATAAATTTCGTTAATATAAATGATGAATCATCCCAACCGCGGTATGAACCCAAGATCCCAGACCGGATAAATCAGCTCTACCAGTCCGAGTATACATTTGAAGTTTTATAATTTCATTTGCTTTCTTTGACTTGTATGAGTACATGGGCAAATGAAACAAGGGCTCATGATACATTTTTCAAGTTAATGAAACGGATCCTCCACCAAACCCGACCCGCAAAAATTACCGTATTACCTACTACTAAATACTAACGGCTAGTGAATCCCAAAACTTTAAACCATGTGTAGTTGAGATTTGTAGCCGTTAGATGGGAGAGAATCCAACGGTTAAGCCATGGTGAAAGATTAGACCGTTGGAGGTGGGAAGAGAGTTGGCGTCGCTTCAAAAGGGTACTCAACGCTCTCTTTGCTTTTTCTCTGTTCTATGCTATAACACAATCACATATCCAATTCACACAAGAAGCAAAGAAACGAAGGAAAACATTTGCGGAGAGGAGTGACGATTCGAGAGAGAAAAGACAAGGAGGGGAAGAGAGAGAAAGGGTGGCGAACATAGAAGCAGAAGAAGGAGAGACGCGTAGTAGTCTCCTCCAGGAGTTTCTGTCGTCGCTGTTTTCGAGAGTCTTTGGTCAGAACCAAGAACCAGAAGAAACCCAACAAGAAGAAGAGAAAGAAGATCTAGAAATGGCTTCCAGAGCTGTTGTTCCTCACCGACAACTTAGAGGTATTAATTTTTAATCGATCTTTTTGTGGGTCTGAAATTTTAAAGGTTGCTTCTTTGGATCTTCTGTTTTGTTGTTATGGTTATATGTTTCTTTGGAGTTTTGTTATGCTTTATGATGTATAATAGCAGTAGTTGTTCAAACATTTCTTTTAAGGTTTTCCTCATCAAACCTGCTAACAGTGTTCAGTTCGGTCTATTTCTGTGTTGCTTGCAAGTTATTTATGTATTCACGTCATGATATTTCCTGTCTCGATGGTCTTTTGTTATGTTCTTGTATAATTTGAAATGCAGAGGTTTATCTTGTTTCAACTGAGGAGCA
Source organism: Erythroxylum pelleterianum (assembly GCA_027563865.1). NCBI lineage: Eukaryota > Viridiplantae > Streptophyta > Magnoliopsida > Malpighiales > Erythroxylaceae > Erythroxylum > Erythroxylum pelleterianum. Next base: position 5,390,800 of record JAOQMR010000212.1, on the reverse strand, counting down.
TTCAATTTATTTTTATCATCTTGATCTGTTGTTGAAGTGATTCTTTGGGCTTTTCTAATTAAACCTACAAGTGAGATTGGTTAATCTATATATGGCTGGTTCTTTCTTCTTCGTCCCTTTTCACTCTGTTTCTTTGAACATTTTGTGAGCGACCCAGTGTAAATCTTATCCTCCCATTGTTTTCAAATTTTACCCTGTGCAGATGTTAAATTATGAGCCTTTTTAACTTTCCTGTTTCATCGAGGCAGTTTCCGTATGGAAGTTCTTTTTCTTTTTTGTTTGAAGAAACTTGTTGATTATTTTTGTTTCTGAGCTTCGCAGGGGAACTCAAACAGAAGAACTTGGCGGCGGTTGATGGCAGGAATAGAAGGGTACTTCAAGACATCGGTAATTTGGTGAAAGATCATGGTGTGCAAGGGAAGGTAATCATAATTTTGATAACAAAGTCCTTCTGTTACATATTGGAACAAAGGCTTAGATTCAGAAACTGACTTGGTGCTCTATTTTCCTATCAATATGCAGAAACCAGTTGGTAATGGGCCTGGAACTAGAAGGGGTCCAGCGCCAGCAAAGGCTGCAGTTGGTGCCATTAATAATGCCATTCAGAAGAATAAGCCTGATAACGTGATCGAGATTAGCTCTGATGAGAGTGAAGAGGGTAGACCAGTTAACAGAAGGCAATTTCGAGCAGGATCTTCCAAGAAGGAAATTAAAACACTCACTTCAATCCTCACTGCTCGGAGCAAGGTAAATTGGATAGTTACTCTCACACTATTTTCTGCCTCTTTTTCTCGGAGATACAACCTCACACATAATATATTTCCTTTTGTTGATTTTTCAGGCTGTCTGTGGTCTTAGCCACAAGCCAAAAGAGGACTTACCAGTCAGTTGCATTGATGCAGAAGATGTTGATAATGAGTTGGCAGTAGTTGAATATGTTGATGATATCTACAAGTTCTACAAACTCACAGAAGTAATGATGAATTCATATGCTTCTTTTTTATCCATCTCTGCTGTCCTTCTTCCTAAACCACAATCTAAGGATAATTTGATGCAGGATGATGGTAGGGTACATGACTATATGCACTTGCAGCCAGACATCAATGCCAAGATGAGAACAATCCTAGTGGATTGGTTGATTGAAGTTCATCGCAAATTTGAGCTGATGCCAGAAACACTCTATCTTACTCTCAACATTGTTGATCGGTTCCTCGCAGTTAAGGTTGTGCCAAGAAAGGAGCTTCAGTTGGTTGGCATCAGCTCAATGCTTATTGCTTGCAAGTATGAAGAGATATGGGCACCAGAGGTCAATACCCTTCACATGTTCGGTTACATCCTTTTGTCCGTCGTTCCTTTCCCAGGTTAACCTTGTCTCGAAATTCTTACAGGTTAATGACTTTGTTTGCATATCAGACAATGCCTATATCCGAGAACAGGTTTTGGCAATGGAGAAGGCAATCCTGGGAAAGTTGGAATGGTACTTAACAGTCCCTACACCATATGTCTTCCTCCTCAGATACGTCAAGGCCTCTGTTCCATCTGATAAGGAGGTATGCTGATAGAATTTGATTCTTAATCTTATATACGCGTCAAGATTAACTGAAATTGAACTGCTGTAGTTGGAGAACATGGCATTTTTCTTGGCCGAACTTGGTCTGATGCAATATCCAGTGGTCATCTCGTATCGCCCCTCCTTGATTGCTGCTTCAGCTGTATATGCTGCTCGACATACCCTTGACAAGCGGCCATTCTGGAGTGAAACATTAAAGCACCATACTGGTTACAGTGAAGATGTGTTAATGTTTGTACTTGATTTCATTCACAAGATTCTTTAAGTTTTTGAGTCATAAGTCATCATGCTAATATGATTTTGACTGTTATTTGACAGATGTTGTGCGAAGTTACTGGTGCAGTTCCACGCTGCTGCAGGGGATAGTAAGCTCAAGGCAGTGTACAAAAAGTTTTCAAGTGTAGATCGGGGTACTGTGGCTCTTCATTCCCCTGCCAAGAGCCTTGTGGCCAAGTTATTACCATAACTCCTTGTGGCCAAGTTATTACCATAACTTTGGAGCTTCCAAAGTTTTATTGGCATATTAGTGTGTTCCATTGGATAGTGGCATATTAGTTTGTTCCATTGGATAGTGCTTTTCCAGTAGAGTCATGATCTTTGTGTATCTAATTCCTTGTTTCTTTGGATGAACAGTCATCAGACTTATGACAACTCTTTATCTAGTGTTAAACATTTTATCTTAGGAAATCAAACATTTACCGCTTTTCCTATGATGTTATCCAATAAACTTGGCCAACACATACGGTGCTAAGCTACTGAAACAGTCAAACGAAATGCCTTCAACTTCAATCCGCTTTTTCAGCTTACAGAAGATATTTTCAGAGTTGTTTCAGGGGTCCATAGAATGACAACTCTTTAGTTTGAATCCAGAATGAGGAATGCACAACACAAAAAATGAGGCAACTGATCAAAGGAACAAGTAGTTGGATAACACAGTTCTCTAAGATAAACAAATTGTAATATAGCTTCTGAATCACAGTTAGAATGGGAAAATTATTGACATCACTTTGCACTGAACACACAGAAAATTTTACAACACGAAACTTCATGACAAGCCTTACAGTTTGACATGAAAGTCTTTGTTCAGCTTCCCATTTTATTTCCACATTAATGTGATGGAAGAAAAACCCATGATATTTTACCCTGTATTTATTGTTCCTTTACTCTCAGTTTCTTCAACCCCTTCATCACCATTAACAATTCCCTGTGTTTTATCGTCGTTCACTTTCACTTTGGCTCCACAGCAGCGCTTCGTGGCATGTGATACCTCAACTTTCCTTCTACAGCAGCCCCCTCCCATCTTCCCTAGATCTGTCCTCCTTTCCATAAACTCCAAATTCTCCTTCCAAACCTCACCATTAGAATACACCTCTTTTTTCCATATTGGAACAGAAGCTTTTAGCTCATCAATCAAAAACTTACAAGCATCAAGGGCATCAGCACGATGAACAGCTGATACTGCAATGAAGACACTTGTTTCTCCAACTGGAACCGGGCCTAGTCGGTGTGCCACAACAATAGAGTAAATATTCCAGGATTCTCTAGCGGAAGAACAGATGGACTTAATCTGACGAAGTGCCATTGGCACATATGCTTCATATCTTAGCTCCACGACTGTCTTGCCTTCAAATGTGTCTCTTGTGGTGCCAGAAAATGTTGCTATGGCCCCAGCTTGAGGAGCACTGACACAGTTTATGTATTTGGCAAGGTCAATTAGATTGTTCTCATCCAGAATTTCCACTGTAGTCCTCTCATCATCAGCCATCTTGGATTGAAAAATGTTGTGATCACTTGAGAGTTTAGTGGATATTTCAGTAACCAGTGAAGTGTTTACTCATAATCCACATATATAGACAAGAAGCATCTGTCAATTTACCAAAACGTCAAACTATCTAATATTTAGGTGGTGGATTCCAACAATTTGTCCACTTCAAAGTACTTATCAAGACAAAATAAACTACAAGCAAAAACAAGAATACCTCAAACCAAGTTCAATAGATCTGAATTAAGAAATGAGAACGCCCCAAAATCCACTAAGACGCTAAAGTTCCTTAAAAAAACATCAAACAACCTAGGACAATAAACAAATTTGAAACTAAGACAGCATACGCATCTCAAGCAATTAAGATATTATCAACGAAACCAAGCTGACAAATAAGCAAACAGAAGGCAGACTTGACGAACTCAAGAATACAAACCTTTTTATGGATTTAGCTAAAGAAGACGGAGGCGAATAAACTTTTGCCGTATTCACCAATCATGAATTCTTAACCAAGGAAAAGGAGGAAAAAACAAGGTACCCAACAACCTTGGACAAATGTAAGGAAGCAAGTACACAACAGATTTAAGTATCTTCAATGACGGTTGACCAACCTAATGGCCTAAAGCTCTCACCTTCTACAGTAACAACTGATAACAACCTTGATAGTTGCCGAAACTAGAGTTGACCCAGATAACAGCTTGTTAGATTGATGGCTATAATCAGTGAAAGCTCCAGCCTTCCACAAATATTGGTATTAAAGTGGCAGATTCGACAAAGGGAATCGAAAGCGAAGTGGCTGGCATTCTTAGCCACCGCTTTTTTAAGTGGGCTTATGACTACTGGTGTTTTGGTGCAATCAATGGGCTGTGTATACAGACGAGGCCCAGTTTAAGTACCTTTAATCAAAATTAACCTGAGCCTTTGAACAATCTTTCGAATTTAAAATTCATCTTAAAATCTAAATTTTTTAATTAATATTTGATTAACTAACTTTATTAATTAATTTTTAACCTAATTAAGCCAACCAAAATGCCCTCCAACACAATTGATGTAGATGGGAGACCAATGATAAAGAAGATAAAAGAGAGATTGCTCAAGAAAAATATAATTTAGGGCTCTCTAAAATTGGATACATGTAGTTCTTCAAAAATATCAATCAACTTGACCAAGTCCAAGAAAACTTGTATGAGACTATAATCATACATATGTTCTCAAATATCTTAATCATATTTTTGGTGTTATTAGTATTGGTATTTATTTCTTTATTTTTGGCATTTATTGGTATTTATCAATATTATTACTTTTATTAGTAGTTTACTTTTATTTTTATTTTATACGTATTGTTATCTTTTTTATAAAGTTGTATCGTGATTATTATTATTATGCTTATTATTATTTTAATTGTGAGTATTTTTTTAGTCTATCTTAATTATTCTTTGTGCTAGTTCTTTAATGATGTCTTCTGTTTTTCTGCACATCATATCTACCTCTCATTTGCATGTGGGTCTATTAAGAAAACAGCCTCTCTATCATGTAAGAATTAGGCTGTGTACTATCAAACCTTCCCAAATTCTGCTCCACTGTAGAACTTCAAACTAGGTATGATGATGATGATGATGATTTCATAAATGAAACGCACAAATTATAATACAAAGCCAATGATGATGTTTTGTTTCCAAACAAGTAATGACAATATGAACTAAAAGCAATGGAAACAAATAAGCTTCTACCAGCTAAGTTCACGAGTTGAAGATAGGCGAAGTTATCAAAATCAACCAAGTATACTCTTTGTCTCTTATACAAATGGATCAAATATATGTTAACATCACTCAGCATTGAGGTCATGTTCAACAAATTTGGAAATCAATCTGAAAATCACCACTAGAATATTTGAATATGTTACACTCTGACAAAAAAGGCAAACAAAAACATGCCTTCTCTCTAGACAATCCTTACATGCCAAATCCTACCACCACAAACCTATAATACAAGTGAGAACTCTATATATAATTACAATTAGTAAGCGGAACTCCATGGAGGTTCTTTAACTTCCTAAAGGAGCCCTGTCATCCGGCCCAGCAAGTGTGATCTGGTAGCACAATAATTTGCAGAAAAGCAATTAACCCTTCAGTGGTTGCGAAGAATGAATCAAAGGATAAGATTTCTAGCAAAACGTTGTCAAACGATAAAAACAAATAGGATTGAAGCAAATCAACACTTTTTGGCTACAGGTCACTATTAATGATTAATATTCAAATAAAAAGAATGTTTCTTGCCTAGGCCCTTAGAACCTGCAGAATTTGATAAAATGCATCTTGTCATACAATTCTACGAGCTGCTTTTGGCAATTGATAAGTTCTTCATTATCTTTTGTACATATCTAAACAAACAAATTATATGCAAAAAAAATTGGCAATTCAAACATCATTCTACAATAATAAATAAAAAGTTGAAGAAGTGCATACATAAACAGATCCATCAAAAAAGACGGGCATTTAAAGAAAAATTCGAAAAATGCTTACATTGCAGTCAAAAGCAAACCTCCTTGCAAGCATAATGGCCGCATTTCTGTCTCTCTCAGATTCAAAGGCCAGGACAAAGGAAAGGCCTTTCTTTGCTTGCCAGAACAAAGCCTGAGCTGCAGCATTCCCACCACCTCTCACTCCACATAACTAAAGCACAAAAGAACAGTATGAAGCGGGGCTGCTAAAAGATGTTAACGGGGTTCACAAGCCATCCTTTGTTAGGAGAAAAAGATTTGCAATCCACTATACCTGCATTGAAGTGGAGTAGTACTCTTTAGTGATTGTTGTCCTCCCTCTGCAAAGCTTCATTCGCATCTTTCCCACATGAAGCACATGAATTGATTCGGAGACATGATCAGCACCACTCATTTGGGTAACAACCACCTGAATAAAAGTATAGTTAAAACCAAGTATAAAAGTCATCAGATTCCAAGATGAAATACAAAAGCTAAAGACCACTTCAACACAAATGAAAACTAATGTAATCGACATAGATTTGAATTGAGAAAAATCTGAACAACATTAATGGCTAGACTCAGCAGAATCTAATCCATGGCTCATCTAGCATATTAGACAAGGTAAATAGAGTGGAATAACCAAAATGATCAGGCGCACTTGCAATGCTTGAATAGTTTTAAAATCAACGACTCTCAAATATTAAACACCATCCATAATTAATTAGTTTAAGAAAAGAAAACAATGAGGTAAAAACACATACATTGAATTCAACATCGTGTTTTCGAACAAGTGCCTCCACATAGCTACCCAGACCAGCAGCTGGACATGGAATTAGGTCAGCATTTAACTATTTAGCATGTAAAGTAACCATGAAGGACTTGTGTACTTGAAATTAGACCGAAACCTTTAAATAAGATTATCAGAAAATTTAATGTTACGAAACCTACAGCAGGACACCAAATCAAACCAGAGCAGCAGTTGAAAAGAAAACCTGGATCAATGGCACCCGTTGTAGCCAACGTGATACGCTGATCACTGCATACAATTTCAGCTTGCAAGACTCTCCCAACGTCAAAAGGCTCTGGAGCATAAACTGATTTAGTAGCTCCTGTAAGATACAGATACTGATGAAATAAGCGATAGCCCATGCATAGAATGTCTCATCAGCAGCAATTGATAATTCACACAATATGATATGGTCTTCTAATCAATGAATTGAAACAGTATTCTATAATCAGTTATGAACTCTTAAATCTATCAACAGCTTAAACTTTCTTGTATTTCCCACGCCCTCACCCCCAAAACCCAGAAAGGAATGCACAGAAATCAATTTCACTGACAACACATATATATCTGATAGAAGTTTTAATGTAACAGCAATACATAAGAACTTCATTTATGAACTGTTAGAACCTCCATTTTTTATCCACGTGTTCATCTGGTTAATTGTAAAAAAACAAGCCCTTAGATACACATAGTGGACCTTCATTCATCACAGCATATCTATTGGGTTTCAGTGGATCAGGTCCCTTTTGTTCTGATGAATCCATTGCACTTACAGCTACATAAAATATCCTATCCAAAACCACTATTGTGAATAAGAGCTGTTTTGCTCTATATTGTATTTCTTAGAGAATGTAGTACATATATACATGAATAGGAATACTAAATAGGATAGAGAATCTATACAGATACAGGAGATAATCCTAAGATAATGCTTATCCCTAAGATAAAGCTATCTAATATAATCTAATTACAATCAGATTATCACAATATTATGTGATAATACCGTATCTTGACCACACTCCCCCTGAAGCTGGATCATAGATATCAATCATGTCTAACTTGCTGATACATTCTTCAAATACTTGTCTTTGAATTCCTTTGGTAAATACATCTGCTGTCTGCTTCTTCGTTGGTACATAAGTTAGGCATATTGTCCCATCTTCTATCTTTTCCCTGATAAAATGTCGATCAACTTCAACATGTTTTGTTCTCTCATGGTGGACTAGATTGTGAGATCAAAGAACAATTGAAATATATGCTGATCCAGATTGGGCAGCTTATAAGATCGTACGGTATTTGAAGGGTCCTCCTAGTACCCTTTAAATACTGTACGATCTTATAAACTACCTCAAAATGCTTACTCTTTGGTGCATGCTTGTAGCGACTTACAACACTCACAACAAAAGCAATATCTAGTCTAGTATGAGACAAATAAATTAGCCTTTCCACTAGTGTCTGGTATTCTTCACAGTTAACCAGTTTATCTTCTCATCTTCAAACTTAGTACTTTCAATGGGGGTGGTGCTTGGTTTAAATCCTAACATTCCTGTCTCCTTCAAGAGATAAAGAATGTACTTCCTTTGTGAGATGTAAATCCCTTTCTTTGGTCTATCTACTTCCATGCCTAGGAAATACTTCATTTCTCCTAAGTCTTTAACTTCAAATTCTTTCCTCAAAGCTGTCTTGTAATTTCCTCTGCATCATCACCAGTTAAGACAATATGATCTACGTACACAATCAAAATTGTCTTCGCACCTTCTCTAATTTTGAAGAACATTGTATGATCCGACTGAGCTTGTGTGTATCCTTTTGTTTTTAGGACTTTGGCAAATCTTTCAAACCAAGCTCGGGTGATTGTTTCAGCCCATATAGGGATTTTCTTAGTCTGCATACTATGTTTCCTCCTCCTTCCTTATCAAACCCTGGAGGAAGTTTCGTATATACTTCTTCCTTTAGTTTGCCATTCAAGAAGGCATTTTAATGTCAAGTTATTGAAGGGGCCAATCGAAGTTAGCAGTTATAGATAGCAATAGTCTGATAGTGTTTAGTTTGGCCACAGGTGCAAATGTCTCCTTGTAGTTCATCCTATAGGTCTGAGTATAGCCCTTTGCTAGCAATCTCGCTTTATACCTCTCAATAGACTCATCAGCCCTATATTTGACTGTGAATATCCACCTACACCCCACGGGTTTCTTCCCTTTTGGAAGATCAACTTCTTCACACATTTCATTTTTTTCAAGTGCTCTTATTTCTTCAAAAACTGCTTCTCTCCAATCTGGAACTTTAAGAGCTTCTTGGATATTATTGGGAATGTCAATTCTGTCCATATTAGCAATAAATGCTTTATATTGAGAAGATAGAGCATCATAAGAGACAAACCTCTCAAACGGGTGCATGGTACATGATCTAGATTTCTTCCGTAAAGCAGTTCTAGATCTATATTGTCTTCTTGTTCCTTTGTATTACTACCCTGAGCTTCTTCAGCAGGAACCTGCATTGGTTCAAAGATTGGTATAGCTTCAGGGACAGGGAGTGTACTACTTGTTTTCTTCTTCCGAAAGTACACTTTGAGTGTATTGTTAGGCATGACTACTTCTGTATCAGGATTTGTCCCTGTAGGAGATGCATTGGACATAGGTGTTAGGATAGGTCCAGGAACAAATGTACAAGGAGGTTTAGGTTGAGATTCATCACCAAACTCACTCCAATACTCCCCCTGAATCGAAGACATGGGATAGAAGGAATCTGTTTTAGAAAAATTGGCATCACAAACAAACAACCTTTTTGATATAGGATCATAGCATTTATACCCTTTTTGTGTAGCAGAGTAACACAGAAACACACATTTTTTGGCTCTTGGATCAAGTTTGTTGTGTGAATAACTGTGAATAAAGACTGTACACCCAAAAACCTTTAAAGGAAGGTTAGTTTCGAGATGGATAGCAGTATGGATTTCTTGAAATTTTTGAAGAGGTGTTTTGAAAGCAAGGACACGACTAAGCATTCGATTAATAAGGTAGGTTGCAATAAGGATAGCATCCCCCCAAAAGAATTTTGGAGCATTGCTAGTGAACATCAAGGCCCTAGCTACTTCAAGAAGGTGTCTATTTTCCGCTCAGCAATCCCATTCTGTTGAGGACTATTAACACAAGTACTTTTGTGGACAATTCCATGTTTTTGGAAGAATGTATGAAGATTTTGATTAAAATATTCAGTACCATTATCAATATGAAGGACTTGAATACTTGTTTGAAATTGATTTTTTATCATCTGATAAAAGTTTATGAACACAGTAGGGACTTCAGTTTTATCCTTCAAAAGAAACATACAACACAAACAAGTATTATCATCAATGAATGTAATGAACCACTTTGAATTGGATTTATTAGTGACACAAGATGGGCCCCAAAGATCACGATGGATATGTGAAAAAGGTTTTGTGGGTTTGTAGTCAGACCTTGTAAAAGAAATTCTTTGATGCTTAGCAAATTCACAAGCATCACATTGAACACAAAGATCTTTATTTATTGAAATATTTGGAAACAATCGTAACATATACTGGAAGTTTGGATGACCTAAC
>JAOQMR010000212.1:5366379-5380314 GCA_027563865.1 Erythroxylum pelleterianum | reverse complement strand
ACCGAAGAAGAATCACCATTTGCTACCTTAACCTTTTCATGCCCAGCACAAGGAAAATATGAATGAAACATGTTATAGTCATCTGTCATATGGTCTGATGCTCCAGAATCAACTATCCATTTCTTCCTACCGCATGAAGATTAAAAAGCTTGTATGATATTACCTCTCATAATAGCATTGGCAACTGTACTTGTCTTATGTTGATGGCTGTCATTTTGAAGATTCTTTAGTATTTCCAATAATTTCCCTAGTGAAATATTCAACTCACTAGCTTATTGTTTCTGACTATCTTCAGATTTTTCTGTTCCTCCTTCACTAGATACTTGATATCCTCGGTTTTTTCCTTTTCATGGTTTCCAATCTGGAGGCTTTCCATGGATGTCCCAGCATGTGTCTTTGATGTGACCACTTTGTATGCAGTGACCACACCACTTCGTTTGCAGTGATCACACCACTTCTTCTTACCCTTCTTACTGGATTCACCACAGGACATCAACGCAAACGCTTCATTAGTGGGTATTGGAGGCAAATTTTATTCTTCTTTTGACTCTTCTTTTAGCATAATTTTCCTCCTTGCTGCTTCCCTCCTAACTTCAAAAAAAACTTCTTTAGCTCTTAGTAGAGGAACTCTACTTAAGTTTCTGCCACGGACATCATCCAGTTTTTTGTTGAGACCAGCCAAAAATTCAAAGACTCTTTCCTTTTCAATTTTCTGGTTGTACATCACAGCATCTTCCTTGCATCTCCACTCTTCATTCGACAGAAGGTCAAGTTCCTGCCATAATGCTACCATTTCAACCCAATATTCTGTAACTTCTCTGCCACCTGCTTCATTTGCCACAACTTTGTTTTTATCTTGTAGATTTGTGATGCATCCTCTCCATCATAGTATGATTGTCGCACCCCTCCCAGATTTCTCAAGCTATTGGCAAAAACATGAAGGTATGTTTGATCGTCGGTATCATGGCGTCGATAAGCCATGACGAGATCATGGAGTTGTCTATCTCCCACTGTTGCACAGCTTGCGAGTTCATTGGGTCTGGAACGTTTCCATCTCCGATGATAAAGCTCAGCTTTCCGCGTCCTCCAATGGCGAGTTTCATAGCTTGAGCCCACTCCCGATAGTTCGTTCCATTTAGTTTGTCAAAAATGATGACAACTGAAGATCCTTCAAGACCAGAGGTCATCAACGACTGACCTCCAGTCTCGTTTAGATTCGCCTTGGAGGATCCCTCAAGATTGGAAGTCATTTCTTGACTTTCCAAGGTTGACTCCTCAGTTCACTCTCTCTTTCACGTGGCTCTAATACCATGTGAATAAGAGTTGTTTTGCTCTATATTGTATTTCTTAGAGAATGTAGTACATATATAATGAATAGGAATACTGAATAGGATAGAGAATCTATACAAATACAGGAGAATCCTAAGATAATGCTATCTAATATAATCTGATTACAATCAGATTATCACAATATTATGTGATAATATCGTATCTTGACCACAACTATCAAATGAAACAACCTAAACTGTTGATGACAACCATGGTTAAGTTTATTAATTTTATGCAACTTTTAAGGAAGAGTTAGTGCTAAACCATCATGATTTCAGTGTCACTCACACCACTCTTCCCACCACCCCCCACCACACAAAAGAGGGTTAATCAGAGTGTAAAATTATGATGAAAGGAAAAGAAAAACCATTGTCGGTATCAAAAGGAGTGGAGAAGAAAAACACGACACTACCTGATATAAGCTCCTTCTTGCCACCTTCAGATGATACTCGGTACCATTGAATCAAACACTTCGAAAGATCCGGAGAATTGTCAGAACAAGGCTTGATCCGCAAATATGAACCTAAAGCTTCAGAACCATCAAATTCATAAAATTGGGTAATGCTCTGCTCCCTTCTCCTACTCAAAACCAGCTGGAAGAGATAAAAGATAAGTAGACCACAGAAAAAGTCAGTAACAGAAACCTGTCCACATTTTATATATGATAATATTCATGTAAAATCAACAATTGCATGCTTTAATATACACTTTATTGTCTCTTTACTCTTTAGAGCTAGCAGCAAATTAAGAAGGATATGCACTGGAATCACGAATAGGCTTATTAAGAAAGAAAAACACAGCCATTATCAAAGATCTGAAAGGAGAATGACAATTTGTGTGTCACATGCAAAGACAATAATCAGAAGATGCTGGACGATGTAAAATACCACAACTTTGATAGCATAATTTAAGTACTTGCATCTATATGAAAACTACTCCTTTTCAAATTCTTTAATATCCAAACTAAAAACACAAATACAAGAGTCACATCTTTTGTGAACAAAGGATATAGTTCGTTCAGATCAATAAACTTTTACACACTACTGATACTTTGCTTTAATGATTAGAAGATTCTGGAGTAAATAGATTGTATGATCTATTTACGGCAACATTCTGTGCATCCTATATAGAAATATCATAATATTAGAAATATTATATTTATGATTATAGAAAAAAAGTATTATTCTTCATTAAAAATAAATACCCTATGGTCTTTGTGTCTGTGTAAGCTTAATGGTCAAATCTTGTTACCTCTTGCGTAAATATCCCTTCTCTCTTTTTTTTTTTTACTTCAACTATAATTGAAAACAATCAAAAGATATACAGCATTTTCTGGTGTAGAACTAGCCATTAAGAGAATATTCTTTATTTGATGTCTTACAAAAGAAAGTTTCTCTTTGTTAGACTTGAGCACACAAATTTGAACAAGAGTCTGATCATTTGATAACTCCAATATTGTGAGAAGCTGCCAAGTTACAACGAATGCCACAAAGGTGCACAGTTGATTATCAATCATTACTTTTGAGAGATGAGCAATCTTTTCAAAGCAAGATATGAAAGATCAGACTGATGGGCAATTTCAGGATAAATCTAAAAATTATACTAGAGAGCCATAAAATACTGATGTTATTAATCAGAACCTTAACCATAGCCAATGCAGAATAAAGAAAGAAGACTGAGAGCAATAAACAGATTCACAGCATCTAAAAATCCAAAGAATCCATCACAGAATTTATATGCAGCTCATTGCATGCCAGAATGGGACTATAACCAAACCTCTTTTTGAAGCTGAAGTGATCGTTTAGACTTCTCAGCAAGTTGAATCCTCAATGCTTGCAACTCATGTTCCATGTCCATCACCTACAAAGTTTATCAATTCAGAAATCAACAAAATTAAAAGAAAAATAAATTTGTGTCACACTTAGTTGAATTGTCACAAGGATGTAGGAAGTGTCCATTTGTGTGCTTGAGACTCGCATCCAAAGATTTCATAAATAAAGTTCTAGAGTTAGAGGTCAACTAAAAAACTCCCAAAAAAACAAATAGTTCCAACCCCTTGAAATCATGATCATCAGTATTCCCATATGTTTGCCACGGTTAAAATGGACAAATAGATTATCTACAAAGCTATTTAGCCATTATACAACTAATATCACAATTAAATTTCAGATACAGACAGATACACAATTAAATTGCACTAAAGCATTTCAAGGTTTAAGAAACATGCTAGTATCAGTTTTGACACAAGAACAAAATTCCATGATTCAGCGTGGGGGAAAACTTCACGTAGAAGCTCCAGCATATACCTTGCTTGGCTGGTGCAGCATTTTGATCCTCCTGGCCTCTTGAACCTCCTTCTTCAATTGTTCCAAGTCCTAATAACCAAAAAATATAGTTTTTCAAAGGTGATAATAAGAACATACTTGAAACTACAACTTTATAACTTCAATTCCAAAAACGAGATCACAAAGGAGAACATGAAAAAGGATATACAGCCGCCGCAACCATTGCGGTTCTAGAATTAAGTATTTGATTTCGAATGAAGTTCAGTGGCTGTAATGCAGTATGTTACGACCAATGACTAATACAATAAACAACAAATTTAAAAAAAAAAAAGGGAAGCAATTAGAATCTAAAACAAGAATTACAAGACAGAAGTCTCCAATTCCTATCGACGTTTCTTACAAGTGTACAAAGAAATATACTTACTTCCAATGGTGTGTACAAGCAAGAATATCTACCAGTAATTGACAAGTCCTAGAACAAATAGCAATTAACACAAACCTGCTTCCCAGAAGCTCGAGACATCCGCTCATGTTCTTGAAGAGCCTCTTCCACCCTCTGAACTGCTGCTCTGGCACTCTCAATCTCAGCACGAGCAAAGGCTCGTTCCTCATCAACAAGTTTCTTCGCATCCTCTGTGGCCTAAAAGGGTTATAAACACTCAGTACTGAAGACTATGTACTGAGTATAACTTTCTATATAAAATATAGGAGAAAATCGGTATAGAGAATAAAGTTTTTGGGAAGGAATGCTCATATGACTTGGCTCAAAGATATGAAAAATGAAAAGTGAACATGAGAAGAATTGCAAAACGAAAAAATAGAAAAGTCTGAAAACTAAAGGCGCCAAAATCGAAAAGGATTGCTGATCTCAAAATCTACAAGACCAAGATCATAAAAAATGTCAAGCCTGTTTTTTAGGGGGGAGGAGATGAATGTCGAGGGCATAAATGTGCATAGTAAATCCAATAAATAAAGATGAAATAAATACGAAAAAGCATAGAAAAGGTTTAAAACATAATCCATCTTCTATTAAAAATTACATTACCTGCCTAAGAAAACTTGCTAGTTTTTTTACTTCTGCTTTTTCTTGAATAAGTTCTCCTTCCCTTTCAGTAAGCTGAACCGCTAACGCTTCAACCTAAAATTAAAAAATAATAATAATTTAGGATTTCTTTTACCATTTCAAATATTACATTGTCAATAGTATATCAGCCAGAAAGTTGAAAAATGCTAGCGGGTAGAAATATTCTACAAGGAAAGACAATATAGATATGAAATGAAAAGAGATAATAATTAGTGGCAAGCGTTAATATTTCTGTGCAGCAATTATTATTGACTTGACGTTTTAGATTTCTATAAAGTTTTCCTAAAATAGCCAAGATTCACTTCAAATGCAAAAGTTGCTGGGTCCAAAATCAGCATGACTCTTATGGTCATCATTAATGATGAACCATTTACAAACACATTTTCTCAACCTTATAATTGATTCATATAATTTGCTTACAAAGAACCATCAATCTAGCCAGTCACAATCAAATACTGTCCCAGAAATTAATTTATCCAAAGTTAGACCTTGTTTTTTCATTTCTCTAACCTAAATTTTTTCTGCAATGGCATGGCTACAGAAACGCTGTTATCACATCACCTATAAGATTACAATTTCTAGAATGATAAAATCTAACAAAGAGAGCAGTCATGAAACAGCTACCATGACAATAGCTTCCTCTACATCATCCTTGTTTCTACCAGCCACGCGTCCTCTTAAAGATTCTAGAGCATCTCTAAGCTTCTTCAGAAGAACATGTTTTTCCAGCGACGCTGCCTCCCTGAGTCTAGCCTGCAATTGGTCCAAAAATTACATGTTTATGATTATTTCTTCCAAAGTATTATAATACCGCCAATGTTTCTCAAGCTCAGAACCCCAAAGAAAAAATCATCAGAATAATATATGTATGAATAACAATATTTTCATGGATCAAGTTCCAAATTGCCAACATATCCCCACACTGTACAAGGTCTGCTTAACTGCCAAAACCTAAGTGAAACAATGTATAGATTGCAGTTTATACCATTAATTTTCTTACTGTGATCTGGTAATTTCTTTTTTAAGTAAAGGCATGACAAGGTAGAAAATCGTCCCCATTATAAAATTGTTCACTATGCACAGTTAAGAGCATGAATCTATTATTTTTCCTTAACAATTTATCCCGTATTTAAAATCAATCTTACATCCCAATAATAAAAAGTATCAACTACTAAGACGTTGAAATCCCAGTATTTTATAAAAGACCGTTCAATTGCTCACCAAGTCAAGTTTAGAAACAAACACAAACAGCCACAAAAATCTTAAGCAATCTTACTTCTTCAGACAACTTAGCTGCTGCTGCCAAGCCCTTCTCGAATTTGCTGGCAAGGTCACGCACAGAGAGGCGTTTCTGTTGCTCCAAAAGTTGTGCAGTCTCACGAGCCACAGCCTCTTTCATGGACAGCACTTTTGGGTCATCTTTTGCATCCATTATCTGATTGTTGGCCCCAATTCTGTAATTAGGAAACCTACTTGATGCAAAGGCAACATCCGCAGAAACCGCCGGGACGGCATCTTTCTGCATGGTATCTCCAAAATCACGGCTGACCCTCGTCATTATTTCACACTAACAACCCTGTTTACCAATCAAAAAAGTAAAGATTATCAAATAGGAAAAAAGATGAACATACGATTATCCTAACCGGCTTATCACCTTAAAAACAAAGCAAAATGTGGTCAGTACTTACTGACGAAATTTAACCAAAGCTTAACAGGAACTTTGATCAGTTCAAGAGGAGAAATTTCAAAATCTCTAACAAGTAACAAGAAGTTACGTGCTTTGATCACCTTCCTCAACCAAAAAAAAAAAAAAAGCACCACTTAAACCGAAGAAGAGAACAAAAAGATCGGGAAAATAGACCAAAAAAAATACAGCTCAGAACCAGAAAAAGCTGAGACTATAAACCATCAAACTCAGTTGTGAACAACTATATTGCATACAAAAAAAAAAAACAGCAAACGCTAAAAAGGTTGAGACTTTACAAGTCAAAGCTCAAGTGACAGAGAGAAATGAGAGAAAATAAACCCTAACCCTCTACCAAGTATTAGCTAAATTTAATTGTTAAGGCGAAAATGTCGAGAAAGGAGACCTGAAAAAACACAAAGAAAGGAAGAATTTGGACTTACAGGTCACAGAAAAGGAAAATTCATCAAAAAATGAAAAATGTATCCAACAAGGATGATGTTGATGTGGAGACTTAAGATTCTTCTAATTTCTTGGGTTAGATGCCAATGCAAGTAAGCAATTGATTGATTGAAATTTAATGTATTTCCCTTTTGACAAAGAGAGTTGAGAATGAGGAAAGTTGGAATCTGGAAATGGAAAGTAGGAGATGGTGGGTGTAGGCTGGGCTGCCTTTTACTTTTTCAAAAAAGGACCATTCGTTGAAATTAGGGTTTCCACCTAAGATTGTCATTGTAGTAGAGCATACCCACTCCTAAAATCATCAAAGACTTTAATATTCCAATTATGCATTTGATTAGTCTGTTTTAATTGAACCTTCAAACATAAACATATTAGATAATGAAATATCAATTCTACGTTACTTCTAATTATGGATGTTAATTTTAACCTGATCAAGTCAATTCGGCCACGAACGAGCCACAAGTTAAAATAATTCGACTCAACTAGAACAACAAAAATAACATAAATGTAAGAATGAACTAGACCATCCAAACCAAGGATAACATCCTTTTCTCTCATAGGCTTCAAAAAGTGAAAGTGTTCTTCTAAGGTTTTTTAATTTAAGAAGTTTAAATTGAAAAGGATAAATAATAAGAAATGACTTTCAATAACCACATAGTTGAATAAATCATCATCGTTATCATTATACTCCGAAGTCCCGCACTAAAGTAGAGTCTGGAGGGCCTGATAGTACGCAGCCTTATCCCTACATTATAAAGAGGCTGCTTCTAGTAGGCTCACATGTATATGTGACGTGATAACAGAGATGTATGGTATAAGGTATAAATATGTAAAGATGGAATAAATACGTAAAGATTGGTAAGACATTTAAATATATATACCTTATGACGACCATAATCTGCTATTACATGTTGCCCACCAAGACCTTCTTTTCTCATTGCTATATGCGCTATGCTTCTTCCCTGATTAGTGCCCTGAGAGTGTGGCCAGTCTACTGTTTAATTCGTCCAGCGTAAGAGTCTCCTTATAGACCTAGAAAAAAAAACCACGCAAGGGCTTTATGGTATAAATTAAAGTATTATTAAGATAATTAATTATACAAATTTGTTAACTTAATAATACTTAATGTTTTAAAAACTCTTTTTAAAACAGACTCTTTACTAGTTACATATAAGGTTGAGTACTACTAGACCTTTTCAAATCTTACGTCTCAACGAAATTTTTACTTAGTGTTGTTGTTATTGTTGTAATGTTTTAAAAACTATATTATTTACCTTGTGAGTTTATTAGAAATTAATTTAAAAGAATTAATTTCATTTTTAATTTTTTTGGGAAATTGACATCCTTTTGTGATAAATCTTCCCATTTGAAAATTGAGGAAATAGTGATAATACAATAGAATAAAGAAAGATGAAGATGGAGCTCAAGACTTTGAATTGGTAAATTGGTATTCTTTAAAGAGGTTGGGTTGGCTTCACGTGAGATTATAGATAGTCTTATAATGTAATGAGTGTAACAATATTTTAATATTATGCATTTATTTATTTGAACAAATTTGATATTTTCTAGTTTGGTTGGCGTGACTATATTTATATAATCAATCTTAGATATTATCTTCTATAATTAAAAAACTTAACTGGTTGAGCTAATTCAATTGTAAATTTCTTAAATCGTTTAATTTTTTAGTTCAATTTTTAATTTTTCGATTTATTTCAATAATTTTTATTATTAAAATTTTATTAATTTACTAATTATTTGGTCAATTTTTATAAATTAATAATTTTTATAAATTAAAATAAATTAATTAATTTGTAATTAACAATTTTTTAAATTTAATTTCAAAATTTTAACAAATAAAAAATATCTTTTAAATATATTTTAAAATTTTAAATATATTTAATCCTTATTTAAGCTCTTAAATTTTAAATTTGTTATTTTTGTCATTTTACTTCTATTCTGGTTTTGATTTAAAAAAGGAAAGCTAAACTTTGGAAGCATGGGAGGAGAACTTCTAATGGGTCCCACACGATGCTTTCTTCAGGCAGAAGGATGGGGTCTACTTGATTTAAACTAACGAGAAACGACGAGTGACTGGTCGGTAACAAACAAGAAGTAATGATGAAGCCCTGTTGGTCTGGTTCCCATGTGCCAGTTTTACGGATTTGCCCCTCTAGCTTTTTCTTTGTCTTCCTATCTTTTGCCTTGTCGAAACATTACAAAGTGCATATACAGACATTCAATTTCACATCACTCGCTCTGATAATCACAATTCGCAATCAAAGAGGTTTGAGTAAAATCCAAATAATTCAAACTTGCATGCATCAATCGTAATCCTGTCTTCTTCTTCGGGGAGAATATATATATATATATATTTATATATATATATATATATATATATATTATTGGCACTGATCACCTGGTCGTTTAACCTGTTCTAAGATTGCGTTATTAAATTTTATCCACATATTGTTGTAGATCCTGTGTAAATGTGTGGATAAAATTTGATATAATAAGATTAGAACATAGGAACAAATGATCTATTCTCACACCATTGATTGAGTACAGGGCAACGATATTCAACTCGCTACTTAGAGCTGACAATTAGCCTAGGCCCAGCATCGTCTGACCCTTATAATTGGGATCCAACCCTAAATTTAACTAGACTTAGAGCTGACAATTAGCCCAGGCCTAGCATCGTTTGACCCTTATAATTGGGATCCAACCCTAAATTTAACTAAAATTTCTCTATTTTCTAATTTAAAATATCACAATAATTGTAAAGCCCAATTTGTCTTAAAAAATTGGACTCGAAGTTCAATCAATAATTGCAGTCCCTAAGTTTGGTCTACTTGAATTTAAATTTAAATTAATGATAAAATTGTGTGGAATCTAACTTATTCTTTTATTCAAATTAATTTTAAATTTGATTTAAAATTTTAATAAAATGTATTTTAAAAAAAATGTTAATCTTTTTATCCAAGTCAGATATAATTCACGAATACATCTTTAATGTGAATGTTCGAATTCATATAAGAAATTTAAGATTTAAAAAGTTTTAATTATTATAAAATTAGCTAAAGATTTAATAAAATTAAAGAATTTGAAAGATAATTGAAAGTGATTGTACTTATCCATCTTTCATAAAAATTGACCGATTAATTAATAAATTGATCGATTTTTAACAACAAAAATTATTAAAGTCAATCGAACTGAAAAGTTAAAAACTGAACTATAAAATTAGATGGTTTAAAGTTTTTACCGTTGAATCAGTTGAATTTTTTAATTATTGGTTACGATATAACGTTAAATTTGGTAACGTATTCGAAATTATAAAATTATTTTTATATGAAGAGTTTGAACATCTTAAAGTCCGGACCAAATCCATAACGTATTTGGGCTGGACTTGAATTTTAAGAGTACGGGTCGGACGTTAATATAATGGCGGGTAACAAGTGGAGTAACATACGTGGAGCGATGCCGCGAGTACAAGTGAGCCGGAAAGGCGGAAGTTCATTGGAGAATTGAGTTTCCCTCCGATCATCAGATTTTCCCCAAAATCCATCCTAAATCGTCTATTAAGGTACTCCCCATTGTGAATTTCTTCTTCTGTTCACTGGTTTTAACTATTTTTTGAAGCTATTAAATCCCTACTACCTTCTTCCTCTACCAATTTCTTCTCGTTAACAAATTTTTTTTTTGGGCGGAAGAAAATTGGGAATTTGCTAGAAAGTAGAAAATGAATGCTGATTTCACGCCCCTTTTGGTTTTTAATCGATCTAGTTGAATTTTGGTTACGGGTTCCGAAGATTTGTTTAGGTTGTCAACCACAATAAGCCGTTGGGTCATAGCTGCTGTCTCTGAGTTTTGGTTTTCTGTAGTTTCGTTTTGGTTGTGTCTCCCTTAGGTTTTCTGGGTTGATGTGATGATTTAGAGTTGTCTTGTTTGTATCGGCATTAGGTCTTCTGTTTTTGTGTGGTTGAGAATTTGGTGAATGGGGATACAAACTATGGGATCTCAGAGCAATGGCCAGCAATCTCATTTAAATACGAGTCAACTGACGAGGCAAAGTTCTTGGTATAGCCTCACTCTGAATGAAGTTGAGAATCAGTTGGGAAATCTGGGGAAACCCTTGGGTAGCATGAATCTTGATGAGCTTCTCAAAAGTGTATGGAGCACTGATGCAACCGATTCTGTGGGAATGGATATTGAAACTTCGTCTTCAGCTTCTTCTCTACAACGCCAGGCCAGCTTAACTTTGGCCAGGGCCTTGAGTGGCAAGACCGTGGACCAAGTGTGGAAAGAAATTCAACAAGGGCAGAAGAATAGGTTTGGCGAGGAGATAAAAGGGCCCGACAGGGAATCTTCTTTTGGCGAAGTAACTTTGGAGGACTTCTTGGTGCAAGCAGGTCTTTTTGCAGAACCATCTTTAAGCCCTTGCATGGAATTGGGTTCTATTGATGCGGTGACCCCACAAAGTTTCCCTCAAAAACTAGTTTTGTCCCCTTCCCCTTCAATTGGGACATTATCAGACACAACATCTGGTCGGAAAAGGAATGGCCCCGAAGCACTTGAGAAGAGTATTGAGAGGAGGCTGAGGAGAAAGATCAAGAACAGGGAATCTGCTGCCAGGTCTCGAGCAAGAAAACAGGTGGACTTTTTGTCAGCTTCTTTATATTCTGTCACCTAAAATGTTTTTTAACCGGCTTCTTCATCCATGACTGTAAAACTGATTTGTGATGGGGGGTACATAGGCTTATCATAACGAGTTGGTGAGCAAGGTTTCACGTCTAGAGGAGGAGAATCTGAAGCTCAAGAAAGAAAAGGTAGTAATCTTTTCTATTGCATATAGTCACTGATAAGAAATTTGAAAACTAATCCACCATGCCTCCTATCAACCCACTAAGCAACTTCTAGATTAAAACTGCTCAAGGATTATTTTGGATTTTTCAGTGCCATTAAAGCAAGCTATATTGATGAATACAAAGACATATTTGCACTTTGAGTGATTCCTTATTTGGTTGTTGACATGTTTAAATTTCAATGCTGTGAGTGATATCTAAAAACTGTTAAATTTTCTAATGAATGGATGCATTAATTTGTGTTGAGATATTTTGTTTTCTTTTATCATTGAACCTTCTCTAGTCTTGATTTCTTCGAATAGTATTTCATCTCTGTTAAGTTGATTTTTGAAGTTCATCTGTAGATCAAACAAGAAATATGCAACAATATTCATCCTCTAAAAGGTTCTTGTTTGTTCCTTGGATCATTGTTACTCTCTTGGTGGGTGAAGGTCATAGACCATCTGATAGGTAGTTGGCTTAAAGAAAATGTTTGAATTTTTAACCTTCGAAGATTCTGTAAACAGACCTGCAAAGCATAAATATAGTTCCAATGATTTTTAGAAGTACATTGGGATCTTTTCATAACGGAAGCTGGTTTTGTTCATATATGGATTTACCTCTGTTCCTGATAGGTGCAAGTGTTTTGATTTGCAGCAGCTTTTGCCATCTTGATTCTTCTTGTTGTTTTACTATATGTTTTGCAGGAATTTGATACAAAATTTCCATGTGATGCATTGCCTGAAGAAAAATATCAGCTTAGGAGAACAAGTTCAGCCTCTTTCTGATACGAACTGACCAATCATAGTTTTGTAGTTCCTCAAATGTAGCGCTACTGTCATCCGTTTGTGGGGGAATCAGCTGGTTACCACGCGACATTTGTTGCAGATATTGTTTCTACTAGACATCAATAGATAGTAATTTTATGTACATTTAGTAATTGCGCAGCATTAAATGTGCCCTGTTCATATATCTAGGATTTATCTTGTTGGGATTGAAAATCATAGTGGAATTGAATCATTCCTGTTCATCAGGCTGGAATTGATTATGAGAAACTATGGACGATACAACTTAATTGTAATTAATTTCCTGGATGTTGCTTTGTTCATTTCTTTGATGCAAAAGGTTCATTTCTTTGTTCATTTCTTGTGTGCGGAGAACGCGGGTTTCATGATGTTCTTGAATGCCTACTTTAAATTATTGACTCCATGGAACTGTAGGTGGGTTGCGGCCGTTGGCATGTCATCATCAATCATATTCTGGTGGTCACCCTCTTCTGGAGATAGCATTTTATATTACAAATAAGGGTGGTGGTGGGGAATATTAGCATTAAAAAGAAAGTATTGTAATAGATTCTTCCCCACTGTTTAGTGGGTTAACAGAGTTGGATAGATCTGAGATTCTAAAAGGAAAAGCCATTATCATATATGATGTTAAATATTGAACTGGGGTGATAGAAATGGTGGTTTTGAAGGAAGATAACACTATGACAGCATCTTTTTATGTTTTGTTCTTGCTCAAAGAAGCTTATCCAAAAGCAGTGTTTGAGATTGAAGTTAAAAAATGTCAGTATTCAGCGAAGCGGTATGTTGATCAACTAGACTGGACTCAAAATAGGAGGGGAGGAGAAGGCATGGCATGAAAAGACAAGGTTTAGAGAAAGCAAGCGGCTAGGAGGTAGGAGAAGGCATGGAATGACAAGACAAGGTTTAGGTAAAGCAAGCGGCTATTGACTTTTGAGGAAATGAGTTGACGGGATGAGCTAGTTTCCAAAAGAGGTCGTTATCAGAGCCATCTTTATCTTTCTAATGTAATAAGAATCATACATTAACATTATCAACAACCTTGGACTATTGTCCATGTACAAAACCTAGTGGGTTGGTGTAGGTGACGGATACTCTCATCGTTTAATTAAGTGGCTCTGGGTTCGATTCTTGCCTTTGAGAATGCAGCAAACTCCTGGGCTAGCTGTAGCTACCGTAAGAGATGTATCAGTACAACAAGGGGGATTAATCACTAGCTTCGGCCCAATAGACACCTCCTAAGAAATTAAAAAAAATATTTGTCCCATATACAATTAATCCATTACGGTTTGTTTTTTTAGTTTATATTTTTTATTCAAAAAAATCTCGTAATTAAGTCAAGTGGGCACATCTCTCCGAAAGCCTTAGTTTATAATACAATGCATAGGAAGAGATAAACAATTATAATGATACATATCATAAGGTTTTATAAAGCCTGCGAATATGAATT
>JAOQMR010000212.1:5342002-5366279 GCA_027563865.1 Erythroxylum pelleterianum | reverse complement strand
AATACAATGCATAGGAAGAGATAAACAATTATAATGATACATATCATAAGGTTTTATAAAGCCTGCGAATATGAATTAAGTAGAAATTTATAAGAATTAAAATTGTGTGAGTCTGTGATAAGGACGGGTGATTTGCACGCATAAGAGAGTGCGTTGTTATGCTCTCTCACTTTTCGTTTTAAGCCAAAGGACGAAATAACTAGGCCCTCTCTTCTTTCACATCGAATCCACTTTTTATCATTATTTTCAGGAAAAGTGAGATAGGTCCAAATAAAAACAAAAATTGCAAAGTTACCCAACAAATTTTAAAAATTTGGACCAAAAAGTTAAACTAATAAATTAAGATATTTAAGATTTAAAATATTTAATCTGTTAAAAATTGAATAAAATAAAAAGTTTAATATATAATTAAAGAAAATCATCTTTATTTATAGAATAATTTGAAGTTTAATAAAAAATGAGACTGTTAAATAAAAATTAATTGATTTTATAAATCTATTGATCAACTAATAATCTGACCAATATTTAACAATATTGGGTATTCAAATAAATTAAACCAAAAAATTAAAAAATGAATTAAAGAATCAATCAATTTAAAATTTTTATAGTTAAACCGATCCTACCGATTGAATAATTAAATATGACAAACATTGGTTTCATAAATATAATTAGTTACTTTTATTAAATTTTATGTTTTTATTCTATTGTTATTATTTTTCATCATATTATTATTATTATTATTACGTGTATTTATTCATTTTTAAAATTTTAAAATACTTTTACAATTTTACTTATTTGTTTTTTATTTCCTATTATTTTTATTTTTATTTTTATTTTCATTCATTCATGTGGTTATTTAGAAACAACTTCTTTACTAATAAGGCTACGTATTATTGAACTTCTCTAAATTTCGTATTTTAGCGAAATTTCTTCTAGATATTGTTGTTATTATTTATTAATTTTATAAATGTCCCAAGAAAATATTATACTTAATTAATTAATTAATTGAGTGATCGATATTTAACAAGGTTATTAAAATAAATTAAATTAAAAATTAAACTAAAGAACAAATCGATTTAATATTTTTACAATTGAATCGATAACGTAAGGATATATTTTCTTTTTTAGGAAAATAAAATCCAGAGTTATTATTGAATAATATATTCTAAAAAACAAGATTGATTTAAACTCTTCAAGTTTTTGCATATTCGATAATAGAAAAGCATTAGGAGTTAAAAACAAGCTGAAGAGAGAGGCGGAGGAAGCTCGTCCTCATCTAAACGTTTTTTTTTCTCCTTATCCATTTTGTATTTTGTGCTTCTGCAGCACAAAATTAGGAAAAAAGAAAAGACGATAATCAATATCTGTAATTGTTATGGTAAATGTATTATAACACACGGTTTTCACGTACGTTGTATATTTGGAGTTGGTTGGTTGGTTGGTTGGTTGATTGATTGATGGATGCCATGGTTTAGATCTGGGGGGCTATATAAAACATCTGAACAGAGAGAAACAGTTTTCTTGATTCATCAGAGTAGAGAGAGAAGCATTTGTAGGTACTTGTTAAGGAGAAGATATTAGGAAGAAAAGGATGGGAAATGCGAATGGGAGAGAAGAAGATGGATTCAGAGATGAATCCCTCGGCGGCGGCGGCGGCGTTGGTCGCCGTGTTGCGTCGTCGGAGTCCATGTCCGCCGGTGTCACTCCTCCGCACAGCCCTGCTCGTTCTGATTCCCCTCTCTTGTTCGCTCCTCAGGTTAATTGCACCTTTTTTCCGGTGCCTGATTTTAGATTTCTAATTAGTTAATTGCCTAATTTGAACAATATTCAACGCATTGTGTCTGAGCTGCAATTTAGTGACGTTATTAATTCTTTTGGTGCTTATTTTGTGATCTTAGATTGGGTGCCTTGCTTCTTTGTTTGGAAATTGACATCTTTTGGTATTGTTTTTTTTTGGTTCAGTGATCTCCAACAAGGTTACTTGGCTTTTTGTTTTCTACTATTATGTGTTATCTGACCATTCTGCTGCAGATTGGATTTAAATGCTTGCTTGTATACTTTAATGTCATCGAATTCAATAGGTTGCTTTTAAACTAGTATGACAATCAAACAAGCAATAAGGTTCTATTTTAGTACTAGATCAATCGCAGCCTATAATTGCAGCTGACGTGCTGTTCCATTGGTTCAGTCAACATTTCAATTGGTTTCCTGATTATGAAATTGCCTTATATCGTTTAAACAATCATTAGTCTCTTTTTGGTTTTTGACCAAGAAATATTCTAGTTATAGCCTATTTTGAGTTGTCCATAATACTAATCTTGGCACCGAGAGCGATCATTTCTCTTTCCTTCAAGAGTTTGGGTTGTCTTTTTATGATTTTGACGACATACTATATTTTTTAGCCTCGTAGTTATTCCTCACGTCTGAATCTTAATGGCAGATTCAAATAATGTTTCTTTTACTGGGATTACTGTCTGCATCTTGACAGTCTGTTATAAGTATCCATGTCAATAATGTCTTTTAGAGATTCATTGTGAGCTTGTAAGAATTTCAACGCCATCCTAGGAAGTCATTATGTATGTTGGCCAGCCCCTTTTTGTATCCTTTTCCTTCTATCCGCATAAGCTGCTAACATGTGCTCTGGCTTTTAACCTTTTTCTCTTCTACGAATTTTTTCTACTCAACTTTTAATTATTTTAGTCTTCTTATAAGTATTACCAACAGCACAGAACTTAAATCCAACTACCATTCACAGTAATGGAAATAATGCATGAATTTTCTTTTTTTATGTTGTGTCAACGGAATTTCATTTGCACTAAATTTTATTTTGATTACAAGAAGTGATTTAAATGACTATGAAGACCTTAAAAATCAACCATAAATGATATGTCATTAGGAACTTAATGCCATAAATCAACAAGCATGGACTTGTTAGACTGCTTTCTAGGTGGCTTTATTTTCTTTTTTTTTTCACTCAAAGTACTTTGTCAAGAGTGAGAAACCCTAGTACCAATTCTTGATATTCTGATCACTGGAAGTTCTCATTACTGTCGAGTTCAACAAGATGCCAACTTGTACCTTCATGCTAAGTTAATCGATAAACCATGTATAAAGTTTCTTAATTAGGTCTTTTGCATGCTAACATCGATAGTCTAACTTTCTTGGAGGACTATTCAATTGATGAGAGTTTGACTAAACTAATTTGTTAGATTGTGATGTTCTCATTCTTATTAGTACTACGACACGCTTTGCTGTTGCAGCGTTATTGGTTGAGATCACATTGAAAGGTGCATCTGTTAATAGTAATTGTTACTTGATCTTATTCACACACTCATATCCCTTTAATGCAAGCCTTTTCCCTTCTTTTCATTTTTCTTATTACTTTGCTCATTGTCATTTGCAGAGAAATTCGGTACTGTTGTTTCTCTCATGCTGAGGAAATATTCAAGTTGTTACATCAATTTGTAAAAACTAGTGAACTTTGCCTAGGATAAGAGAACTTATGTTGAAAAGTTTGGCAATGTTGTTCATCCCTCTTTTATGCACAGCTTTTGTTGTAGATATCACTCAGTAAATGAAAAGAACTAGCTAACCTTTGTAAATATAACTTGACAACTTTATGTGTTACCTGTTATATTTATATTTTTATGAAAGCTACAGTTACGTGGTTGAATGCATTTTTAACAAACTGTTTCAGTAAACATCTGCAAAGATGAACAGCCACCCTAATGTGTCTTATGCTTATTTAACTTTATAACTTAATCCCAATTTCAATTTTCTTATTGCGCGCGCTCTGACTCTTATAAAAAGTTTAATTAGGGGAATTTATTCAGCAACCTAAATAGACCTCTAAAGGCGGCATATACATGTAGTGTTGATGTGATTTGCAATGCATATTTCATTATTGTCGCACTGGAATGTTATAATTAAGGACATTTAGCTATCACCTTTAGTAAACTTCTACTCATGGCTTACACACATTGGGAGTTGACTCGTTGAGAGGTGTATGCATATTGCAATCTAACGAAGTGTGCATGTCATGTCAAGTGTCACATATGGTCTATGTGGCAATATTTTCTCCTACTATGCTATGTAGCCATCCAATATCCAAATGAAAAGAAAGGAATTTTAACCTTATTTATCATTGCCATTGAAAGCGTGAGGCATGGAAACCATGGGTGAGTTTGGAATTTTGGACTGATAGGGTTGGCAGTTCATGATGGGACCAAGATTTTTGAAGCCTAACGGCTTGAAGCGCTGTTGAGTTGCAATGGTGAAAAAGCTTGAACACTGTGTTGTTCTAATAATGGTACTGCTACTACCAAGTGATGGGAGATTGAAGTTCAAACAAAGATCTCACTGTTATGAAATACTGATTCTGCTATTCAAGAATTAAGTTGTGTTCT
The DNA here is from genome assembly GCA_027563865.1 of Erythroxylum pelleterianum. Classification (NCBI taxonomy): domain Eukaryota; kingdom Viridiplantae; phylum Streptophyta; class Magnoliopsida; order Malpighiales; family Erythroxylaceae; genus Erythroxylum; species Erythroxylum pelleterianum. The sequence continues at coordinate 5,361,873 of JAOQMR010000212.1, read as the reverse complement.
GGGATCCATAGTGGGATTGTCATGGGAGGCAAGTAGTACTGGAAGAATATGAAGGTTTTGAGGAAGTGTGAGATTATGATGGCTAGTTTGGCTTTGTGATCTAAATTCTGAGGATCAACTTGGAGCTTGCAAATTCTGCCATCCAAGGGATGGATAATTAAGTTTTAATCTTTGTACAGCCGTGAAGAGATGGGTTTCTGTGATGTTTGGTTTTAGGATTCGAAGATCTTTGGTCTTGGGATGCAAATAAATGACAAGAATGACTGTTGGAAGAGCTACTAAATAGCATGAAATGGTTTGTGAAACGTGTTGGAACCCCCAGGACTTATTTGGCAAATTGTATCACTGTCCAACATCTCGTATGGGCTTAGCATTTATCTTTGCATGTGCAATTCAAAAACTTAGAGCACTGCAGCAGAAAAAAAATAATTTCAAAGGGCCTGACTATGAAAATGTCAAAAGTACACCGACTGCTAAAGTTTAGTAAAATGAAAAGTTACCAACATCAAATTGTCAGAGTTGCATTAGTTCAATCACTGCTTACTCATCCTAGTATGTGTGTGCATTAATAACTTACTAGGTGGTGAGGATGATTACATTTTTAGGTTCATCTACTTCTCATCACATTTGGCTGACAATCTGAGCACTAGATTCTGTTTCCAGAATTAGATCCTAGGGGAAAAAGAAATGTGAAACTAACTTTTGATCTATGGAAGAAATAGCACTAGATAGTAAATTAAGCTTATGTAGATGCATATGGGTTTTTTCTTAACTACATCTCCCTGGTTAATTGCCTTTTAACTGATTTGCTGTATTTCTTTTGTGCATTTGCAGGTTCCTATTGCTCCCTTACAAAGGGCTGATGGGCCCTCTCACTTAAATCAAATGTTGAGAAATGAATCACATGGAATGGCTGATTATTCCACTGAACAAGGAATTCCTACTATTATCACCTGGAACCATGGTGGTTCTAATGTATCTGTCGAGGGATCTTGGGACAACTGGACATCAAGGCAACTTTTGGCTCCCTAATTCTCTGGAATATTATCAACACTTACGAATAACAATCATTGTAGGAAATTGCTTGCAACATATGATGATTGGGGATACTGTCTGTTGTTGCAGGAAGCAATTACAACGATCTGGTAAAGATTATTCTATTCTTTTGGTCCTCCCACAAGATTTATACCATTACAAGTTCATTGTAGATGGAGAGTGGAGATATAATCCAGATCTTCCTTTTGTGGCTGATGAAATGGGTGGTGTTTGTAATCTTCTTGACGTTAATGTGAGAATCTTTCTTTTTCCCTAGCTGGCATCGGGGCACCTTAACTATGAACTTCTATTTCTTTCCGTAATCTTTCCTTGGGGATCTGTGTTTGTCTTCCTGGGATAGCATAAATAGATGACATGGATGGTGACAAACCATGTTTGAAATGTGTCTATTTGATAACCAAGTACATGCACCTACAGTCACACCTTCACATGTAGAGGGAGAGAAGCTATATCTCTCAAACAATGTCTCATTCATGCTTGAAGGGGCTACATGTGTAACATAACCTGTCTTCAGAAAATTCCAATATGTTCTGGTTTATTCTTTTTGGCAGGCATCTGAATAGTAGTGATCACATAAATTAGCTTTACTCTTAATACTTTATTTTTTTAAAATTTGTTTTTATCGAAATCTTGCAAATCTAAATCCTACAGCCTTTGATGGCTTTTCACTGATATGATTACTCGACCAAAGCTAACCAGCCAACTACTTTTTTTTTTTTGGTAAAACCAACTACATTTTCTGTAACGCCTCTTTCAAAAGTGTGATGTGCAGAATGAACATTTTAGTTAAATATTCTTGCATGCTTTTGCGATTTGTCCCTTTTCTATTCCCGATTTGGTTTGGTGACACGGGATTCTGTTCATTGATTTTTTAATTTACATTTTAGTTCTTTCCATCTCCGTAATTCACCTGCTATAAAGTTCTTCCTTGATTGACAGTATCCTTGTTTTGCAAATTCTGCTCTTTCTTAGGAATTTATTGTTCGCTTTATTACAGAAGAGTTGGCAACAGGGCTCCTCTTCCGTTCTTGGTTCAAATACATGCAATTGAAAAGTTAATGCATAGTCATTGATGTCTTAGTTTCTCAAAAACTAATATTTTCATGTAGGACTCCGGACATGCTCAATTCCTTCTATTAGCTATTGTAAAGTTGATGCATAAAGTCATCCATTATACTCATCTTTTCATGCAGGACTGTGTGCCAGAAAATCTGGATAGTGTGATGGAATTTGAGGCTCCGCCATCTCCGGACAACACCTACAGTCATACATTTCCAACCGAGGAAGACTTTGCAAAGGAGCCTTTCGTAGTTCCACCGCAATTACACGTAACTGTCCTTGGTGTGGATAATCCACATGAAGCTTCTTCCAGGCCTCAACATGTCGTGCTTAACCATCTTTTTATCGAGAAAGGATGTGCATCTCAGTCAATGGTTGCTTTGGGAATGACTCACAGATTCCAGTCCAAGTATGTGACAGTTGTTCTTTATAAACCACGCAAAAGGTAGCATCCTCTTTCTTTTTGTGGTTGGCTTTGTAAAGGAAACGTTTTCAATTACACGTAAACGTGTATGAATATCTGCTAAGAGTTCTTCCCTTTGTAGTTGACATGCATTCAGGTTTCAAGTTTTCTTACTGTTAAAAGTCGATTCGCCAGAATGTAATTGTAGTGGGAAAATGATTTTGATGCTTTGTTTAGTGTATGAGCATCAGGTATTGACAGTTGGCTCTTGACAATTGGCTTTTTCATTGTAAAGTGAACTGATGGAAGCAGATGTAGAAAATATGCAAAGAATTCACAATTTCACAAAGAATCTATGAGCCTCAATAGAAACCGGGGGCTGTAGGTGCATCATATAGAGAGTCAATTCAAGGCCGGCTAATAAGACCCGTAACTAACACTCTGCCATCACCCTATGGAAAGTACCTTGTAGTTGCCTCAGATGAAAAGTTGATTTCAAGCTTTTTCGCCACTCCTTCCTGCATTAGAAAGGTCTTGTAGGTTTTTATGATTGAAGTTTGAAAAGGGGAAAAAGGAGATGGACTTCTAGATAAGGCGGCGTACCCATAGAACTTTACAAATTGTGAAGTTTTCTGATAAATTATAGTGCGTTGGTTCTGTTCAAGATGATTGGCTGAGACTTGGCTGACATTTTGGACTTCAAAAGCAAGTCGTTCTTTTTCTGGTGACGTTTTTTATTCTTTTAATGGAACTTCGAATATCATCAAATCGAACTCGAAGTTGACTCGATTGTGGCGATTAATCTCATTTTTTTTTCCGCGAGTTGATTACAGGCTCTCAACTCCATCGATTAGGGTATTAATAAACTGTTCACTAGCAACTAGACGGTAGCACATCGGTATATATACCGCAAAAGTAATTGATGTGCCGACTGTCTTGTGAATTATGTAGAGCATTTTGATGTAGGTATTATTTATTTTGATACTCCACCTATTAGGTACCATGTATTCCTCTTAGACGATATGTTAGAAGTGCCCGCAACTTTGTTGTATAATCTTTTTTATTCCCTCTTATAAAAAAAACAATCACTTCATTAATAAGTAAATATTCTTTTGATCTTAAAAGATGAATGTAACTATCACTAAGAAAATCCCAGGAGAGAGTTTTTATGTATCACTAAGAAGATTAATTAAATATCTATAAGAGTGAGCGAGAGGGATTCAAGGAAAGAAAACGAGAGTAAATACATAGGAGTAATTCAACTCTCATTGAATTACTCCTATGTATTCTTAACTAATTAGACAATCTAAATCAAGAAAGTTAAATTAAATCTTTCCTTTTAGTCAAATACTCCCTAAGAAGTAATGTGGATAAAACGAAACAACTAAGATACTACTAAAGGCCAGAAATAATAAAATAAAAAATAAAAATAACGAAATCTAATTAAACAAATTAGAAAAGAAGAGTAAAAACTTGATAAGAATGAATTAAACAATAAGGGAAAATAAGACACTAATAAATAATTTTAATTAGATTATGAAATTACAAAAATAAGAAATAAGAGCTCAAAAATGATTTCTTTTTGAACTAATCTTGTCCACAAACAATGTGTGTAAGGAAAAATGGAATATGTGAAAAAAAAAACACAAACAAATAAGGTCAAGAATAAACTTAAATACATAATTCAACTATGATACTAAAAGACTACTAAGATTCAATATTAATATGACAAAATTTAGGACAGTTCTACGAAAAATAGGTTAATCCAAAAAATCAAACACAAAAGCAAAATAGGTTAATCCAAAAAATCAAACACAAAGCACATGAAAAAGGATAGAAATCATAACACTAAAAAAAAAAAGAATGGATTACAGTAATAGTTAATATTCTAGGATTTCTATAACAATAATGACAAAAAAACCTCTCAAATGCCATTTCATTAAACCAAAAATATTCTTATCTTTACATATAACATAATCATATATAAGGATAAAAACCTGATAACACTAAAACTGTAAATGTTAGAATCCTACAAGAAAATAACAATCTGTATCTAACCTAACTAAGAAACAAGTATATTGAAAAGATAAGCCAACCCTATCTAAATTGAAATTAAAAAATAAACAACAACCAAAAACACGAATCTTAAAAAGCTATTGGAAAGGAAATACCACAATATACTTGATTTTAAATATTCTGTCATCATCGTAAATGAGGTACATAAATTAAATATTATTAATTATAATATATTTAAAATTTGATGAATTTAAAAAAAAAAATTAACAAACCAACCATCATCAATGGTAATGGTAAATATTCTTTCGTCCTAACCAACCATCATAATTATAACAATTATATCTATTTCCATTCTTCACTATAGTTATTATAAATATTTTAATCACTTCCCCAGTTAACCAAATATCCTTAAATTTCTAAAATTTAAACAACACATAAATATGTGTGAGATTTTATATTTTACTCTAATTTTTTATATAACAAAAGGATTTGTAGTTATAAAGGAGCAACTGGTAAAAGTTATTTCTTTGTGACTATAAGTTCGAATCACGGAATCAACATCTTTGTAAATGAGATACATAGGCGTTAAAATATATAATAATAATTAAATTTTATTTCAATTCAAAATTTTGTTTAATTTTATAATATTAATTATAATGTATAAAATCTATAATATACCATTAATTTTTATTTTTAACCTTATTGACACTTATTGGCACATAAATTAGACCTTTTTTTGTCAGAAAATATATTAAAATATTTTAAAACTTAATTTTTTAATTTTAATTATAATAATACATTTTTTAATAAAAATATAATTATTTATTCATTGAAAACTTTATGTATATACTCACGTGAGTGGCTCTAATTTATATGTTGCTACATATTAATTATTAACGAGATTAACGACCAAGATTAATGGAGTTTAACTTTTGAATTGTATTTATAAAAATTAATTTTTTTATTGATATTTATTATATTTCTATTTAGTATTGTAAAATTGAATAAATTAAGATTTTAAATATAATTGATCTTAAACAATTTATAGATTATGCATTTATTTAGCCCGAGGAAATAATTAATTGAATTATTTTAGTTTATAAGGATTTATTAATTTATAGAAATTGACTAATTAATTACTAAATTGATAAGTTTTTAATAGCAAAGAGTTATTAAAATAAATCGAACCAAAAAGTTAAAAATCGAATAAAAAATTAAACTATTTAAAATTTTTATAATTAAATGAGTTGAATTTTTTAATCGAAGAATCCAAAACTTAAGGACGGTTGACAATTTTTGGTAATGTAACTGCAATAACTGATTTATGATTTGAATATGAAACAAAAAGCCATACAAAGGTAAATTTACAAACGAGAATGACGTAAGTTTTGTTTGGGCTCACTTCGTTTTTGTCCTAAGGCCCAAACGCAGTGCCTATTTATTGTCCACGATGGAGACAAAGAAAGAGCCATTCTCTCTCTCTCTATCTGTTTTATTTTTGTATTTATCTTTTCATTTCCTGTTTCCTATTTTCCGGTGAAACAAATTACATATGGCCGATCAGCTCACGGACGATCAGATCTCTGAGTTCAAGGAGGCCTTCAGCCTCTTCGACAAGGATGGAGATGGTCTCTTTTCATAGATCTCTAATCTTTTTAATTCTTTCTCAGATCTCTGTGTTTCGTGATTTCGTTCACTTACGCCATTTCTTGCTTGATCTGTGCTGTTCATTTCATTTTCTTTTTTTTTCTGGCTTGGGTTAATTGGATTAGATTCTTGTGTACGATTTGTTAGCTGCCGTTTTATTGGAAAGTATTGGATATTTGAGTGGATTGACAAATTTTTCTTTGCGATTTCAATGTCCATCGTTGTTTTTTACTCATGCTTTGGCGTATCATCTTGGTTGCAGTCGTGAGACATAAATTTGATGTTGTTTTTAACTTGTTTGGTGTTGGTATATCGGGAGCTAGGGATTTCTATATCGGGAATGGAATTAGATGGCGAAACGAATCACGAAATGTGATTGGGTCATGAAATCACCTTACCCTATGAACCACTACATTATTTTTTTTATCTTCCACTCATTTATACGTTTGCATGATGTGCGTTGTGTTGCTTAAATTCGAATAAGTTTTGGTCTGTTATTAATAATTCCTTTGATGGCCATCTTTATAGCTAAAAATCAACTTTGAGAGGTCAGATGTATTGTCAGGAGGACGAAATTGAGCAGCTGTTGGCTGTGATTTGTGAGAACCGTTGATAGATGTAGAACAACATTCTTTATGGACCTGGAAATATTTGTTTGTACTTGTCTTTTGCTAAAGGAGCAAAGAGAAAGGCAAGATGTAATATGTATGTTGATAGTTATTGCGAACGCCTTTTCCTGAGCCTGAGTTTAGAATTTTCTTTATCCAAGAAGGTGGAATTGTGGCAATAAAAATTGCATTCGGCTTTTCATTACCTGTTATGAATCTTATAGGATGCTTAGTTTGAATTTTGCTCTTCTTCTTTGTCAAATTATATCTTTGGGATTTCAGGATTCTTTGTTGTTTTCACTTTGTTATCAATGTTGTTTAATTGCCTTGCTGATGTATGCTCTTTACCTTACAGGCTGCATCACTACTAAGGAACTTGGGACTGTGATGCGTTCATTGGGCCAGAACCCAACTGAGGCGGAGCTTCAGGACATGATAAATGAGGTTGATGCCGATGGTAACGGAACCATTGACTTCCCAGAGTTTCTGAACCTGATGGCCCGCAAGATGAAGGACACTGATTCTGAGGAGGAGCTGAAGGAAGCTTTCCGGGTGTTTGACAAAGACCAAAATGGTTTCATTTCTGCAGCTGAGCTCCGCCATGTCATGACAAATCTTGGTGAGAAGCTGACTGATGAAGAAGTTGATGAAATGATCCGTGAGGCTGATGTGGATGGCGATGGGCAGATCAACTATGAAGAGTTTGTCAAAGTCATGATGGCCAAGTGAGGAGGAACTCAAACCAAAATAAAAAATTTAAATGCATGAAATCAAAAAAGGGAAGCAGGGCAGATAAGTTTGATGAGAATTTTATTTCCCACTAGGACTTATTCATTGGGCTTTTTACTAGTTTTGGTTGGGCTATCAGCTCTCTCACTTGCATCATTTTGTGGTTTGCTTCTTTAATATCGACTTGTTTGTGCTGTTTCTTGCTCAGTAGATTGGTTTGTTAGTGTCATTGTTGTTGGGTATTTTTCTTTGGTACTATGAACCTAGAACAATTGGGGAGAATTGGATGTTTTGCTTATGGATGACTAATTTTGTTAATATTCAAAATATTTAGTATCCCTACTGTTCTCATGCAATCCTTGCGTTATAGCATTTCTTGTATTCTTGAATAGGAACTGAAGTCTTTAGTTTGAAGGTGCTATATTCATAGCTTAATTAGAGAAAATACCAATAATTCCTTTTGGCAGCTTAGCTGTTTGTTTATATGGTAGCGACATATTCTTATAAAGTTAGGCTTCTCCCCTGTCACTCACTCCCAATCTATACGTTTCTTGAGCAAGATTTCTCTCTTGAAGTATGATTATGGTACCTGATTTGACCTTCCCTTTTGCCCTCTTTTTTCTCTCTCCCTGGAAATCTTATTTATGTGAAAGAAGCAGAACGAGCCCATCCATCTCCACTGACAAACAACGCTCTGAGTTTGAGATAAACATAACCAACACAACTTCCTTGGCTATAGGAATCCTTGGAATTATGTGACCTTTAATTGCTCGTAGCACTAAGAAGCCTCGAATCTGGACGACTGTGACTAGTGGGATGGCACACAAGAGCCCTTGCTTGCACTTTTATTCTTCGTGGACTTGTTGCTAGACATCTTAAAAGTCGCATTCTCATTCTTTTACGGGAAGCTTTTGTAGCTATAACACAAACACCGTTATCGTCAGATACTATTTTTTATTAGTACCAAATAATTGGAAGTGAAGAAGTATTTGGGGTTTTGGGGTTTCAAGTACAGTACAAAACATGTAGTTGAAAGGATATTGGGGTCTCATCTACTGGTTATGAATGCACTAAAAAATAAAAAGAAAGAGAAAGAGCTGACAATTGTGGGGATTGCTTTTGCCTTCTTCTTACTTTCAGAATGAGAGAGAGTAGAACATTCAGAAGAAGAGAAAGTAGTAGATTCGACAGAAATGGACGCAGTGGCTGGACAGTTTACAAGGCACTACTTGGTGCGAAGAACCGTAGCAAGAGAGACATGATAAAGACATGCTTCTGCTTCAAATAATTAACCATCTTTTTATATATATATAAACACTTGTAAATTAATTTTAATTTTATAAATAAAATATTAATATACACAATATTTGAAACACATAAAACATATTAAAATTAAGAATGGCCAGATGTAAGTTAGAGCTATAATTTTTATACGCATTCTAAAATTACTAATAATTATTATTTTATATTTATAAATTAATTTATTTACCATCTTAAAATATTAACTTATATATTAAAAATAATTATAAGGGCCTATTGAAAACAACCTCTTTATAATGTAGAGGTAAGGTTGCGTATTATCAGGTCTTCTCAGACCCTGTAAGACTTCAAAATATGATAATTTTTTTACACATTCTAAAATTACTAATAATTATTATTTTATATTTATAAATTAATTTATTTATCATCTTAAAATATTAATTTATATTTTAAAAATAATTATAAAGGTCTATTGAAAACAACCTCTTTATAATGTAAGGATAAAGATACGTATTATCAAGTCCTTCCAGACCCTGTTTCATTGCGGACCTTCAGGTATGATAATGATAATGAATTATTTTACAAACCCCTTTTCACAAATCAACTTGGGCTTGGGTTGCCTTAAGTACGTGTACTACTTACCACTACTCTTTTGAGAGCAGAGTATTTTAATACTACAAACGACTCTTATAATCAAGTAAGGAAATCTTTCACATTCACTGAAAGCCAAACCTTGTGATTATGGAACAAATGTTTTCTTGAGGAAGAAACAGCACAGAGCATTGACTTGTACAATCGCTACGAACCAAGCCTCTTAAGTCTCTCTCCAAGATTTCCCACACAAAAGAATTAGTTGAACAACTTTTGTCTAAAGCTACTGAAAAGGAGTTGGAAGTAAAAAAATATGACACATTTGGTACGAAGAAAACACACTTGAACTTGAAGCAGCAAGCAGGACGGTACTACTGTCGCTTGACTTCTTGCATGTCCTCCTCAGTTCTCCACACAACATCCTCCAGACACGTTGAAAGGTTCTTGTAGAACTGAATCAGAGAATGAAACAATTAATCAATGAAACTTGCAACAGCAACAGTGCAATACAAATCAGAGGCTTTCTCAGACATATGGACAAGGATGCAGCTTTTTAACCAAAGAGTAACTACAGCCCTGTCCAATTTCTATTACAGGACAGTCAATACATCAAAAACCACCATCACTCTGCATTCCAACTAACTGCTTATGATGTTCTAAACAACTGTCAACAGTAACATTCTCAAAATGCAAGGATGCATAATCTGATTTAGGTTCACCACAAGGTTCATTTCTGCTCTTCTGATTTAAGTTTACTTCAAGAATTTCCAGCTAACACTGCATCTGTTTTTTCAGTCTCATAAACTTCCGCAAACCTAATTTCTTGTCCGATAACATTTCTCAAGCACGGGACAGTTGTTTCAAGCCAAGGTGCTAAATTTCTGCTCATGCAATCACCAAATTATTGACGATCACAGGAAACACAACCCAAAATGTATGAAATAAGGACTACGTTCATTTGTGAATATTGGCCAACCTCTAGCTCATGTTGCAACAGCTAATGTTGGTAATTTTCCAAGTTTCTAAAAAGGATTGCAAGTATCCTCTACATTGTGATTAGAGATCACTGCATCTTGACCCTAGTGTAACTCATTTTCCAGAGTGGGAGAACTCCATATTCCAAATAACAGAATTTGAAAAGGAAATAATACCTTATGAAACTCCAAAGTGTCTCCTTTAGCTTTTCTCACCTCAACCATATGAAGAGAAGGTGCCACTTGAAATATCTGAGAGAAATTTAAGAAAAGGGGTAAATTAATGAAGAACTCACAGACTCCATCTTGATATTGTAGTTACTTTTGAAGTCACAGACCTCAGTAGCAATGTTAAGGTTTCCCTTTCTCCCTGCTTTCATGTTTTCAAGCCTCATCTGATAAAGACACGAGAAAAGTAAAGATCACTTCCACCCTCCTGCTTTTAGCTAAATAAGAATAACAATTATTCTCTGAAAGTTTCATTGACCTTGTAGTTTTTCTTGTGAACGTCAAAACCAAGGGGCTTTGCAGCTTCTTCAATCTTGTGGATTATCTCATTGGCAGGACATTTAGATGTAAACCTCGTCTCCCTTTTAAAGCCCTGTCGTCAATCACAGGATCACACAACAAAAGGCTTATTCTACTAGAACCCAACAGACTTGTCATTGAAAACAAATTAAATGTGTCCATTTACCTCCTATTTGGTGACTAAAACATTCAAAATTACCACTACAAAGCGATCCTTGTTTCATCTAAAACACGCACACAAATTCCTGTATGGAATGAGTTAAATATATTCTTGAATTCTACCTTAGCTTTGCAAACTGATCTACCAAAAAACTTGAAAGATTGCAGAATAAGGAAAAGCATGCACAAAACTACCAGCATTTGAGAAGCCGAGACAAGGAAATATTATTTCAGAAAATTTATATCATAAAGAATCCTTCAATAAGCCAACCTGTTCCACGTCAAACAAATTTCCAAGATTCAGTCCTCTTGACATAGATATTAACTCAAATGCATTCATAGCAGTTGGCTGTTCTTCCTTCTTCTCTGTAACATGGTGCTCCTGTTAAGTCAGTAATAGAGTGCATATCAAGGAAGGTTCACGTTAAGTAGATGGAATAATGTCCACAAAGATTCACCCTAACTTCACTAAAATGATAGCAACTCATTTTCAACTTACTTCAGAGTCCTTAAAAACAGCTTCAACGTCATCCGAGTTGGTGTTTTCTTCTTCTTCAAAGACAGGGGGCTTATAATCTTTCTTGAACCATTTGTCTTCTAAGATTTCTGGTATGGTGATGCGCTGCAATAAAAACAATAACGATCAGGATATCAACTAAATGATGTAAAATGCTTATCATCAATAGTACTTTGTCAAGGCCAACACTAGAAAAAAAAAACGTGATATACTCAATGACCAAGTCTAACCACATGCACTTTGTTGAAGCCAACTAAGTGGCACACACCTAAGTTACGGCAGGTAAGATCAAACTTTGGGCAGAGTATAGACCGCAAAATGTAATTAATTGATGTCTCCAAAATGGTACAAATCCACATAGCATTTAATTCTTCTATATTTGTACATCATAATTCTTCAAGTGTCCCTATAACTCAGGAGTCCACTAGGAAACCAGAGTTATTATCCACTTAATAGGGAAGGAAAAAGAAAAACTGTTTCAGAAACAAGTAGACAACATGTTATGTGATTATATGTGTGCACTTTCCTTCATATATGCGATAAGCATGTATATTGTGCTTAACTATTTCCTAAAACAGCATAAACTTCAGTTCCTGTTAAAAAAATGCGCTGGATCAATGCATGAAATCTAAATACCACAATGTGATCCCACTAAACTTATTGATCAACTGAGTTCTACTAAATCTGTTTAGTCCCACGTCAAAGAGCATCTGCATGTTTAGATAAAAACCATGGAAAACAGTTGAAGTGACTTTTAAACTTGTGTGCAGAACAGACTAGCATTACAGATGAGTAGGGCTCTAGTTGCCCAGCACCTACGCCAGGATAATTCAGCACTATGAGCACCAAGAGTCACCTACTTGGGACAAAGATTTCATAAATACATAAGTTGCATTTTCATAAGAATGTTGCAGTAATTGATACATACTAAGGCTTCTTAAGTAAATATTTTTAACATCAAATTGTAAGCGATGTGGTGAACTTATCTACAACATTCCAAAAAGTAGAAAAACCTGTCTCATTTAAGGCTAAATCTTACTCCATTTTCTGTCCTTATAAAAGACATGTAGGCAATGAAAAAGGTAATTAAATCATCTCAGGAAATTGAAATCACTTACTGTTAAAGGGTTGGGATCTAAAATCCGAGCAATTAATTTCATGGCATCAAAAGAAAGCCAAGGAGGACAAGTGAATTCTGCGGTTGAAATCTGTCCATGGTCAAGATAAAATGAAAACCAAAGGATAGAGGGAAAATGATAAAAGAATTGATACAAAATCTGAAAAACGCTCACTTTTTTATATAGGTTGATAAGATTAGAATCATCAAAAGGCAAGTATCCAGCAAGCAATACAAAGAGTATAACTCCGCATGACCACAAGTCTGCAGTGGCTCCATCATAACCTCTATCATTAAGGACCTAATATATAAACATTATTGAAGTTCAAAGTAACAATTACTAAAGTAGGTAGCTACATGGTGGATTAACTTCAGTACATAAAAGAGTCATCCAAACCTCGGGAGCAACATAATTAGGAGTTCCACATGTAGTATGAAGGAGGCCATCATCCTGCCAAGATCCAAATAATATTACATAGAAGTCAAGAAAGAAGATACCAGGGAATACTTGAGTTCACTTCTATTGAAAACAACCAAGGATCCCCCTTGCAGATGACAAAACCTTTGGAGAGAAAAGAATGCCATAAAAGATTGTATTACAATTACCCTGACTTGTTGAGACAACGCACTCAATCCAAAATCAGAAACTTTAAGGTTTCCATATGCATCCAACAGCAGATTTTCAGGCTGTGACAGAAACAAGACAGATTAGAAAGATGATGACATAACATTTTGTTAATGCATTTCTCAGGAACAACCAAGTCAATATAATCCTAACCTTTCAAAAACAAATGTCAGTACAAAAACTATGTGCAAATAACTGAAAAAGTCCATTATAAGTCAGAAACAAGAAACTAAAAGTACCTTTAGGTCTCTATGATAGACACCTCTGCTGTGGCAGTAATCAACAGCATTAATAAGTTGCTGGAAGTATCGACAGGCTTCATACTCTCTCATCCGTCCATGGTTTACCTTCATAACAAACACCATAAATAACATAAATAATAGCTTCAACTTAAAGACAAGCTGTAACTGATGTTTGGGCTCAATAGTGGCTTCAACATAAATAACATAGTAATTTATAAGTATTGCAATCAGTTAACAGGAATTGCAAGGCCTTGAGAAATTTGGTTCATGGCATCCAACACTTATTTTCTTCAGTTCATGAACCATACCGTGTTGATGATGGTGGAGCAACCAGACAATAAAAAAGGCTTCAACAAAAGAATAGCAACTTACAATTTTGTCAAAAAGTTCTCCCCCATTAACAAACTCCATAACAATAAATATCTTTGTCTTGCTTCCCATCACCTGAAAATGATCAGAATGACATTCAAAGGTCATACCAAAGAGAACAGTTTTTACTTAACTGGATTTGGTACACCCAAATGTGATATACAAGCATGAAAGCTACAAAATGATCATTAGTATGAAGGAAAACTAACATAATTCTCTAAAAGAAGATAAATACTCATTCCCTGTTTAACACACGCCATCAATTTTAAACCTCCTTTACAAGCTCTAAATACAAGGTTATTTGAATCAAGTAATAGAAATACCATGGTGACCACGCAAAGACATCTTACAAGGTAATTGCTTCAGTTGATGGCTTCCAATAATTCCTTCAGTAAGGATGTCCTTGAGATTTTATCAAATTTAGCTATAGCATCTCATGGCAGGTAGTTATTAAGAATGCAAATTTCCCTGTGAAGACCTTTTTTATATTTGGTAAATCAGAAAGCATATCGAAGTACCCTTAGCCCACCCCATCCATGTGAAGAGTCAAACCACTAACCTAATAGTGCTTTAAGACTGCATTGCAATGGAATCTTTGGTCTGCCCCTTCTTTGCTCACCTCCAACCATTTTTACAATGTGACAACTCATTTCTTGCAATTTATGTTTAAAATGTCAATGATAAAACTTTATAAATTGATGAAGACTTGATTGGACTCCAACTTCTTGAGATCAGCTCACTTCTCTCTCCAGGTAGACTTGCTACGTAATACTGTAATTCCATTTTTCCTTGCTCAATTTATTAATTTAAACAGCTATTTGTACTTGTTCAGTGTTGGTAGGTTTATTAGTTGTCAATTTTGGTCCTTGTACACTTTTTTCCTTTATTTTTTCTGAATTTTTGTCAGCTCATTTAGTTTGTATAAATTAATCCTTAGTTTTCATCCTACAGTGGATCCAGTGAATCTTAGGATTACTTAGACTTAGTTGGCCCTAACACATCTCAGTCTCAATCCTGGTACATGCTAATAAAAACCAGTTTGGGACACTATATACATCTACACCTTAATTTACAGTAAATGGATGCATGAAAATAAATCTGCTTCCATGATATGAAAGAAAATGAGAACATAAGAACATATTTAACAGGTACTACACAATCAGGTTAGAGAGAGAGAGAGAGACCTCATACAAACGAACAACATTCGGATGCTTTATGCGTTTCATTGTTGCTACCTCCCGCTTGATCTGTAGGACACATACACATAACAGATTCAACAAACCTGATGAAGTCACATATATTATTTAAATGTAACTAAATAATGTTAAAATTTTGAGAAGAAGGAAATGGTGCAACAAACAATTTTAGCAATGGTCTTGGATAATCACCGAGCAAAAAAAAAAGGCTTTAAACTTGTACACAAACAATATTTGCAAAGAAATGACAGAGAATAGATGAAGTGATCTACAAAAAAAAGGAACAGACTGACCATACCTGTTCAGCCATCTTGTGCTTGAGGACTTTCTCCTTATCGAGTATCTTCAGAGCCACTGGATCTCCAGTCTCAGAATTTCTGGCAAACTTGACTCTCGCAAATGTCCCCTCGCCGATTGTTCTTCCAATCTCATATTTACCCACATGACGTTTAATTTTAGGTTGACTCATACTCTTTACAAACTTGAAACTTTCTACTCCTCACACTTAAGAAAGTAGGAAATCCTGAAACATAAACAAAAGCATTAACGCCAGACCATAACATAATATAGTTGCAGAATTTGAGAGTTGACATCAGAAACAAAGTCCTTTGGCATTAGGTAATTCCATCAACAGTAAAACCATAGAATGTTCCAAGAAATTCACCATTCATTTTTTTCATACTTCTAGCTATGTAATAATTCATGAATACATGACAATCACTTTTACCAACTCATTTCGACATGGGCTAAAACTTGGAACAAAAAATGCAAGCTTGCAATGCACACAGTAACGTCAAATAATAAATTGAGCTTTCAGATGAGGTATGATGGGGGATACTGGAATCCAATTCAGTTGTGGTGTGCATACTGCAAGAACAGTAATATCATAAATCTGATGCAGTAGATCTGAAACTTGTCAAGGGGAGGAGAAAGATGGAGCCAGAATGGTCCCTGACATGGATTTATGTCATAATGCTAGGAAAAAAGAAAAGCCACCTGTCTCATCCTAATGCACAGTAATTGCAGAGGAAGTATTCATTTATTGACTAAATTTCAGACTCCAAATGCAAATGAATTTCCCCAATAATTACTTGGAATTGTCAAGTAATAACAACTCCATTCATAACAATATTACAGTAGAAAAGTCATATTAGAAGAGAATTGCTGATCTCAATTCCATTTCCTCATAAACAACTTGCAACTAAGACCAATCACCATTTTGAGTGAGCACTCTCCCTGGATAACTGATACTGAAGAAAGAAGCAATATATAGAAACTCTAACATTAAAAGAAAATGGGGAAGTTAATAAATCATTCTATCATGACTATATCCAACGAGAAGTGGGATGTCCGGATCGATAATCTAACAAAAGCAAATACGGTAACAAAGCCCCATTGAAGTAGAAATGTGTAAGACAAGTTTAAAGGGAATCAAAATTAGGAAGAAAGGAAAAGACAACAGAAGATGCATAAAGAGATTAAGCAAGTGCATTAACCTCAGGAATCTGTAGCACAGACTGATCAACACGTCCACAGGAGTGAAATTCAAAGCAGAATCATACAAAATGGCTGCACGACGGTACCCGGAAAATTTATACTTCCTAGTCTTAAAATTCATAGATCGAAGATTATTTCTAGAATTGTTTTGCCATGAGCTCCAAGAGCGCCCTTTTAATAGTTACTTATAACTTATAAGACGACAAAAGAAGTAGAAGAAGAATCTAGAAGAGAATCTAGAGAAGTTTTAGAACTTGGAGAAAAGCACAGATTGTTTTGCTGAGCACAAAAATCTCATGCCCAGAAGCAGAAACCAAAATCAAGTTTTGCATGAAAAGATGAAATATAGAATAACCAGAAAACCTTGGCAAAAAAGATCATAAAATCAGAGCAGTCTGAGTTATGGATCAAGACAACAGCCAAAGGTGACGAATTTCAAAGTAAATTCACTATAAAAACGACATAGTTGCTCGGACGCAATGGAATTGAATTTGAGGAGCATCATCAAATCAAATACTGAAAAGAAAACTACGTAAGAGAGACAAAGAGGATATACTCCAGAGAGCCCTTTTTATAGTAATGAGTGGAAATACAAGATAGATAAGAGCAAAAGGGTTGCCTTCTTTATACTTGACTCTTGAGTTTCACGAAAGGCCACTGATACTTACGGATACTTATAACTCCGATGAGTGAAAGATGGCTTCTTGCTGTTTCTTCTGCCAAATTTGTCACGGAAGATCAAATCATTCTTCACCGCAACCAGACAAACATCACTTTAAACTTTTTGTTCTACTTGCTTTAACAGTAGTCAAACTGGGTCAACCGCAATCCTTAATTTTTTTTTCTTCTTTCCTCTTCCCCTTTTTCAACAAGTCATTATAAAAAGAAAAAAGAACAATTCTGATACGGTTCAGTATATTCTAAACGTAATCAAGTAAAGATGAAGATGAAGATGAAGATCAAGGCAGCTACTTACACACCAAACATTCTTCCGGACTACTTGTTAATGCTATGAATGTGAATGAACATGAAGTTGGCCGGTAGGTGGTTAGTATGATAGTCGTGTTAAGAGACAACGTCGTCCACGTGTTGTAGTCTGAGGCTGCCAAGCTTCCATTGAATTCAGGAAGAAGACAAACGATGGTTCTCTCATAGTTTACAAGATTAATTATAAGATATTAGAGAGTTTATTCTCAACAAGGCAAGCTGGTCAAACCAAACATTCTAATCTTCAATTTTGTCAATATATTTCAATGTAGGGAAAGGTTGTAACCGACCTGCTTTGGTTTTGTACTTATTCTTTAGGCAAACTTGACAATGCATAATTTAATTCTCTATATCCTTTAAGATGCTTTCTAATGAAAGAGTGACAGTAGTTCTTAGAACTACCTTGAACTCTCGAATAGCCCCCTGTTGATCCTTCATGAGTTAAAACAATTAGCTTGGTTTTAAGTTGTTCATCATTCCCCACTACTAGTCTTCCCTTCCATCTGGGTATATTATCTTTCCACTAGCAAGGACTCTGGTTGGAATCTTCTTTGTTCAGCTTAGTTACCATGTCTTGGATATGATCATCCTTTGTTTAACTTATCTTAATATCCTTTAGGAGTTGAGTTTGAACTTTGGAAACCAACGTTGTGTAAAACTGTATGCTATTTAAACTGGAGAGGGCATCTGCAACTGTGTTCTCCTTAGCCATTTTATAATTAATTTCAAAGTTATACCCAACAGCTTAGGGAACCAAGTCTATTGGAAGGGAGTATGCATTCTATGTTCTAACATAATTTGAGACTCTTATGATTTGAGTAATAATAAAGAGTTCTCCATTTAAGTAATGGTATCATTATTTGACATTCATAACAACTGAGAAAAAACTCTTTTTCATACTTGGACAGTCCTTGATGTTTTCATGCTAATGGTTTACTAATGAAAGTCACTGGATGTCCCTCTTCCATAGGCCTATAGTAGTTTGGAAGAACCAGGACAGAAAAGGCCAACTTGAGTGGTTGGAATGCCTTTTCTGCCTCATCACTCCAATTAAAAGCATTTTTCTTAAGCAAATCTATCAAGAGTCTACTTATAGTGCCAAAGTGCTTAACAAACCTTGTATAATAAACTGTTAGCTCTAATATACCTTTTAACTCCTTAACTGTTAGCTTTAAAATACCTTTTAACTCCTCCACATTTTTTGGGACTAACCACTTAAGGATTGCCTCTAACTTCTTTAGATCAATTGCCACTCCTTTCCCTGAGATAATATGTCCTAGATATTCAATCTGGTTTGCCCTAAAAAGGCATTTGTTTCTTTAATAGGAATTGCTTTTGAGCCAAAATATTATCAGATGTTGGGCTTTAAACAAAAATATTATTAAAGAACGCTAGGAGAAATCTTCTTAAGTGGGTTTTGAACATGTTGTTCTTGAACTTTGAAAGGTGGAAAGGGAATTGGTGAGCCCTAATAGCATCACCAATAATTCATTAATGCCCAGTATGGGTTTTAAATCCTATCCTTGGGATGTTAGGAAGGAACATGCAAATTTAGTGATACCCTAACTTTAAGTCAAGCTTTGAGAACCAGGTAGCCCTTTAAAGCTCATCTAAAAGTTCCTTAATCATATGGATGGGGAATTTGTCCTTGACTGTATAGTTATTTAACTCATTATCAGGGTTGTTCCTAACATTTTGTAGGCCCTAGGTCAAGTAATTAGAAAGGCCACAATAAATGGGCAATTTACAAATGTGTAAACTTTAAAAATATATTTTTATTATTAAAATTTAATATCCACATGTAAGGGACTCAATTTATAAGTCTAAATGCTAAACAAAATACTAAATACTAAATAATCATAACATCAACTAATAACATCTTATAAATGTCAGCAACATTAAAATCACTAAAAATAGTATCAATAACAACAAAATAGCAGTAACAACAATCGAACAACAATATCAGAGTGTTGTACTAACAAGCGCACAGATGAACATGATTCACGAAAAATAATTTTTTTATACATTTTTATATGCAAAATCATTAATATTAATATCAAGATCAATATTATCCAATATATCCTTCTCAATACATAAAATAGCTAGATCATTCAACCTTTCTCTTGACATTGATGACATTAAGTAAATTTTCAATAATTTTAACTTTGGAAAACTTTTCTAAACTGATGTTGCAGTCACAGATATAGTCAATAGTGATAAGTGCATATTTTTCTAATTTTTATGGTTTAATTGTTTCCTTTTTACTCCTCCTATTGACTCATTTATTGGGA
>JAOQMR010000212.1:5329555-5341902 GCA_027563865.1 Erythroxylum pelleterianum | reverse complement strand
TTTGAGATAAAATCAATTATTCCATTCTCTGTGGATCGACCCCATTTACCGCTGTACGCAATTTAATTTCGTTTGGTGTTTGGGATTTATTTTTGGTGGATTCGACACCCATCAAATAGAATTTGATAAGTAATTGAAACATTTGGATAACAATCTGCAATTTTAACAAATTTTAAAATTTTTATTGATGACACTAACTCATTTGGCAAATTCATTTGAAATACTTTTAATTTACAAAAAAGATAATCTAAATCCACATTTAACACATTATCATAAGAAAATGTTGTTGTAAAATTAGTGCAACATTCTCTTAATCCGTTATCATCCAAAGACTTCAACTTTTTTGAATCAAATAAGAATTTTCAAATGTCATTAATTGTTCAAATCTATTCTTCAACGAAGCAATTGTCATATCCACAACAACGAGAAAGTAACTAACTCTGAAAGAATCTTCAGCTGATTGTATTTCTCCATCACGATCATTTTCATCAAGTTGTCTTTTCCTAATAATACAATGTCCAGTTGGAAATGTAGGCTCTACATTCATCTTATGTGAAGACTTTTGACAATATTCATACTAGAGCCAAACCTTTCATCTCTATATTTCTAAAAAAATACCATCACACCTTCTAATTGCTTTATGGTAGTGTCAATCCACATAGATTTATATTGCAACTTTTTTACTTATCATGTTAATAGTAAATAAAATATCATATCAAATAACCATACCAAGTAAAAACTCAAAACTCTCAAGTACACTAACCAAACTTTCCGCTTCATTCTTTTACTTGGCATCATCACAAGATCTAGATAATTCCATCAAAGCGAATCTTATTTGAGGAGCTTGAAATCTAATAGCTTTAACATTTTTTATTCGACTCTCCCAACGAGTGTTAGACAATGATTTCATAGTTAAGTTCAAAACATTATCAAGTAAAACCTTCTACCTCTTTGGAGAACTTGAAAATAATGCATATATGCGTTACATAACTCCAAAAAATGAAACAACTTTAACAGAAAAATGCGTGATATCATTAAGAGAAAGATTAAGATTATCACAAGCATGTGGCATATATAATGCTCTCGGATTTATTTCAAGTAATTGCTTTTAAACCTTTTGGTTTTTTCCCTTCATATTTGAACCATTATCATAACCTTGAACCTTCACATTATGGACATTAAGATCTAGAGACTTAAATACATTCAATAATTCATTGAAAAGTAATAATTCATATATGTCATCTACCTTCAAGGATTCTAGAAAGTACTCCTTTTTATTTTTGTATTTGACATATTCATCCATTGTACTAACAAAATCATTTGTTCTTGATGGCTTAAATTTGGAGTACAATCAAGAATAATAGAAAAATATTTCACATCTTTAATGATCCCTATGATAGAACTTTTAACACTGTGGGAAAACAGAGAAATCAACTCACTTTGAATTTTGTGACCTAGATAATGATAATAAATTTCATAATTTTGAATGCGTCTACCATGATCTTACATTATTACATCAAATCCGGCAATCTTCTCAATCAATCCCAAAAAACTACCATTACTATCTTAGTAAGGTTTCTTACTGGATCCTCGAAAAGCCAAATTATATTTAGCAAGATATTTCACGACAGAAATTATGCTTATCAAAACTTGTCTCCAATGTTCTTTCTCCTTTACAATTTCTTGTTATCAATCTTTATCAATTGTTTGATTTTGCTCAATCTTCCCCTTAATTCATTCCAAGTTCTTATATTAGTCATATGGTCAATGTTATTCTATGTTCTTTGAGTCTTTCACTAAGATACTTCCAGTCTCTAAATCCATCATTTACTAATGCACTTTGTATGCTACTAGATTTGAACAACTTACAACAAAAACAATATACTTTATCTATATGTTTAGAGTAAACCATCCATTTTCTATTGCTAGTCTCTCCATGACTCAAATTTCTAGAACAATAAGAATATGAAAAATGTCGAAAGACATTGTCTAAAGGAAACACAAGATTCAATTCTATTACAAGCTCTTAACTAAAATGTCTCTTAATTTATTATCAAGATTATCCAAATATCTATGATCATAAATACCCAATATAGGGATTAGTTGATCATCTACCCTTAAATTTTCTGAAGTAGATGCATTTATCATATGATCGTGCTCACTTAAGTTACTAATATCCTCATAAATATGAATCTCATCACTTAAATTTTCTTTATGATGTTCAAAACTGCCTTCACCTAATTCCTCATGATTCTCACTAGAGGAGTCTACTCTTTGAATAAATTTACTAATTGCTCCTTTTTAGAATTTCATTAACTGTTCTACTTCTTTTCTTCTTTTTTTTCTTTCTACACTTCCATACAATTGTGCAACATAATATAAATCAATTATAACACAATTGGACTAGAAAAAGAATAAAAGCACATGTGTGGAACTGAAATAAGTATCAAGCATAATAAAACACCAATAGCTTGACAATATATTATAAAGATATATCAATGATATTATATCTGAGACAGAGGGAAAAAAAAGAAAAAAAATTAATATCCTACATAAAAATGAAAAAATAAAGAACATATTTTTATGATAGAGAAACACTAATGTCTAAAAATACAAGAAATTAACATACTTATGAAAAAAAGAATAAATTATTTTCTAAGTTATTAACTATTCTAAGTTTGTCAAGTTAAATATTATCTTATTTTGCAAGTTGTGGAAATAATTGAATATTATTTTGTCAAGTTGCTAGATAAAGGTCTAAATTATTAAATCAAATATTTTCAGCAGTTGTGGTTTCCATTTTTCTTTTAAACGTGTTTGGTTGATTATTGTTATCATTTCTTGTTTAAAAACCACAACAGTTTTACATAAACGTAAAAAAGATGTTTTTCTAATATTTGTAATAGGTTTTCATACGTTTTAGTCAATGTTTTTAAACCCGGACCGGACCGGCCAGTCCGACCGGTGACCGGTCGGTGGTCCGGTGCAGGTTACACTTCAAAACCGGTGGTCAATTGACCCAGTTCGAACCGGTTAAAACCGGTCGGTCCGACCGGTAAGACAATTTTTTTTATTTTTTATTTTTTTTAAAATATTTTTAATATTATATATAATTAAATATAATTATTGCATAATTATTACGTCACACCGGTTGAACCGGTCAAACCGGTGACCAGTAAAGCCACCGGTTCAATGACCGATCCGGGTTTCAGAACCTTAGTTTTAGTTTCTACTTCCTCCTCTTATAAACTTCATAATGAAACTCTATCTCTTCTCTCTTCTCTCTTCTCTCTTCTCTTACATCCCAAACTCATCTCTTCTCTCTTTCCTGCTTCTTTGTTCTTTTCTTCACTCTTATGTCCCTAACTCATCTCTTACGTCCCTTTTCTATCCATGTAGAAAGCGAAAGCTTGGGCTTTTAACTAGGTGAGTTCCTGAAATTGATTTGATTTTTTAAAAATTATATTATGTTATTTTACTAGTTTTTCTTGGTTTTTCTGCGTTTTTGGTTTTCCTAGTTTTTATTTTTGCATTACTGATTTTCCTATTTATCATTTATCTGTGTTTTTGTATTTCCAATTGTTTATTATTCTGGCGTTGTTGGTTTATTTTGGCTTTTACATTTCTGCATTTCGTGTTTCTAGTTTCTTTTTTTTTATTTATGCATTTCTATATTATTGGTTTTCCTCTTTATAGTTATTTGCATTTTTTGTTATTTTTACATCTCAATCAAATAGGTTTTTGTTTTCAGTTTTTATGTTACAAACTTACAAATCTCAACAAAACATGTTTTGTTTTTTAATTAAAGAACAAAAACAGAAAACAGAAAACAAAAACTAAAAACCACAACAAAAAAATAGAAGAGAAACCAAATAACTCCTTAATTAACATTAGTAATTTTTTATTAAAAAATTTCTTTTACAGGAATTAACATAACGGTAAATTTTAGTATATCATATAAACTATTTAAGGTATTATTTAATTATCAAATAGTTTTTGTTATATTTTATTAAATTTAAGTAATAAAAATTTTTCTTTTATGGGAATTGACATAATGATAAATTTAGTATATCATATCAATTATTTGCGATATTATTTAATTGTCAAATGATTTGTATTATATTTTATCAAAATTTTAAGAAAATTTAATTAAATATAAATAAAATAATAAATAATAAATTTTGTGACACTTAAATAATAATATAGAAATAAATAATTCTTTTTTTAGAATACAATAACTAAAATAACAAAGTCAAGAATTAATGTATTTAATTATATATTTTTCGAAGTGGGTTATTCTTTTAGTGCAATTTATTCAAGGACCTAGCAGAGAGTGCTAAAATGTAAATTAAATAAACTTCAATTTTATATATAATAAAATTAGGGATTTAACGATAATATCATATCAAAAAAGGAAAAGGCGGCAAGCAAGCAGATGAACGTCGCAAACCCCTCTCTCGGCCTGTTATTATTAATAATAAATAGTACATGTGAAATCTAAAAAATTATATCATTACTGCTAATAAATGCTTTTAATTTAGTATAAAGTTCTTAATTTAGAAATTATTATTGGTAGGAGAATTTAATTATGAAATTGTAAAAATCATTATCAGTTAATTATCCTTATAGTTTTATATAATTTCAAATACCACAAGTGTACCTGAAATAATAATAAATACTAACTAATCATACAATAAAAAATTATTGCTATGTTAACGAGTATAAATTATAAATATAGACAAACTCTAGATTTCTAGAAAATTTTCTCTTATATAATATTATCAAATTATATAAATACTCAGTATTCTTTATACATCATTTCTGTTAATGCTAAATACATATGAATGCTAAAAGACTTCATCCTCGTAACATTAATGCTCTTATTTAAAATGCTAATATAGTGTCTACGTGAATGACAAATTACAAATTAATTATAAAATATTCAAGTAATTAGTAAGCTAAAAAATAGATAGAAAAAAAATATACTTGACCTTTAAATGATCACTCAGAATTTAGATGTCAAAATCTTGAAAAAAATTTGCTGTTAATTTTTGAATTGGAGTATTTTAGATTCATATGCTGATGAAAATACAAAAATTAAAGTGTACTCCCTCCGATTCATAATAAGTGTCGTTTTAGAAAAATGCACGCTTATTAAAAAAGCTAATGAAATTATAGATATACTCTTATTAATACTCTCATGAAGTTACCTTGAAATTGTTAACATGTGAGAAATTGCATATCAAATTGCCTTGAAATTGTGATTTGTTTAATTAAGATGAGAGAGAAATTAAAGGTTAGTTTTGGAAGTAAAATTATAAACATGCATACAAAGTCAAGAATGACACTTATTTTGAATAATTAAAAATATATTTAAAACGACACTTATTATGAATCGGAGGGAGTAAGAAATACACTTAAATGCTTCAAACGAATTTATAAATACAAGAAGTTAAAGTTAACTTTGAAAGATAAAGTTAAACTTAAGCTGAAAAGTTTAGCTTCCTTTCTTAACAATATTATTGCCACTGACCCAAGGCTGTCTCTTCCGCTTCTTTGACAACCATTAATTATGATTTAATGACCTTCAATGATGAATGGAATGCTTAAATGGGATGCTGGAATGCTATTTTGAGAGTGGGTCCCTTATGAGGGTAGTCCTTGAGCAGGTGCCCTTTCTGTTCCTGCCTAAGGCCGGGACTGATCACTGTAGTCAACACATAGGCACTAAGAACTATCCTTCTTCAGCAACACCACTAGGAATGTGAAGGGATTGTTGCTTTGTTAAGTCACTTATTACCTTAATCTATCTTGGATAAGTTCTTCAATTATATCTCTTTACAAGCTGCTATACCGATATGGTCACACGTTGATTAGTTATGTTCCTTCTTTGAGTTGAATGTTCCTTCTTTGAGTTGAATCTTATGGTCTTGAGACTCGTAAAGTGGTAAGCCCTTTTGTTCAACAAATACAGAAGCATATTCAGTCAATAATGCCTCTAAGATTATGCTTGATTGGGGTTTATTAATAAAATGTAATGAAATATAATATTATTCAATTGTTTGAGAGGAATGTTTATAATGGAATTGAATGAAATGAGATGGAAGAGGAGGGTTTCATATTACATCTCATTTCATCCTAAACAGTAAAAATGATAAACTTCTGATTTGAGAGGTTTATGATGGAATGTAAAAAGATAAACAACTTTTCACTATATCACATTATAAATCATTATTCTAAACAACAATTCACTATATTACATTAATCACTCTTTCATCCCTCCCAAACAACAATTTTTTAATATTACATTCATTTACATTTCATTCCATTATAAACCATTCTATTATATTAAAAACCTTGCGTCCAATCAAACATAGCCTAACTCTTCCTACTAGTTTTCCTCCAAGTTGACACCAATAACACTTATTTCATGGAAGTGTTGCTCTAATGAGTGGTGAAGTCTTAATATGCACTATTGATTGGTACCATGTGGTGTGGTTAACAACTTTTCCAACCTGTTAGTCTTGATAAGCTTAGGAAGCTCAGGAATCTCCCCTTCAAGAACACATGTTTCCCCTTTTAATTAAATCACATGGTTTATTTCCCAAAGTTACATAAAACCTCATTTAAGGTAGCTAACTATTGAACTTCTATGACCATATCACAACCTCCTAATGGCAGTATTAAGGTAGTGGTGATGAAAGGCATACCTTATAATTTCCATTTAAACGCATCACACATCTGCTCACAAGGTAATTAGGCATCTCCTTCTACTATCACCTTAACATTGTTTAACATATGAAAGCTGATAAACTCTCTTTTGCATCACATTGACATCCTTACACTTATTAGTGCTACTATTATCTATTAAGACCTCCCATAGATATCCCTGACATAGCTGATAAAGAGACCATGTGAGATTTCTCTTCAGTTCCCTCTACTTCCATGCTTGTTTCCTTTATTAACTCCCCTGCATCATCATCTTCCACTACAAATAAGTTGCATTACTTCTTTTTACACTTATGTATAGAGGTATATGTCTTATCACACCAGAAACATATGCCCTTAGCCCCTTTCTCCTCTAAACTTTGCTTAACTTGGGTATCCATCAGGTGCGACTAAGCTTCCAACATTTCTCTTTGCATTTCTTTGCTTTTATTTTGAAATACTTCTTCCACTTTCATCACTTGTTGGGTTCGAGCTCCTCAGGCACAATGGAGGCGCAGTCGTTAATCTTCTGTTCTTTCCTTAGTATGAGCGTTACAAACCAGAAAAATAGTCCAAGGCCTTTTACTCTAACATCAAAATTCCCCAGGAGAACGATTATACATTTGTAGTGTAACATTGAACAGAAGAATGAATCAGAAAAGGACAGTTCCCCAGAAATCACACCTACAAACAGTCTCAATATACACGATTGCTGCTAGTCTTAGAAAGAAACTTAAGCTGTGAGCTCCATTTGTCAATGGCAGTGTATTTCTTCAATCCCTTTGACCTGCATTGAATTTGGTAAAGAGTAACTACAACTGAAACGAACCAACTTTCAAGTTGTCCCCAGGATACCTGTCACCACGCTCTAACAATCTGTTCACCTGATCAATATGTCCATCGATGCGGTTATCAAGTATCAGAGAAACCAACAGCTGCTCCACATCTTTTTCTGGTACATTGGGTTCCTGTAACTCAAACAACAGAAAGAAGTTTGTGAAAATTATAACCAAAGAAAATCCCATTTCAGTAATCAGATCCCAAACTGATAATTGTAATGAGTGAGTATTGTCAGAACCAAATTCATATAGAAAAAAACAATGACTTTTCGCCTTGGATATGAAAGGAATCTGAATTCTCGTGTAGGGTTTGATAAGCTTGAGCAGCACCTGAGTTCGGACGTTCTTCAATAGATCTTCAATATAATTTCGTACAAATGGATCATCCATAATCGTTCTCCTGTTACTCTGAAATACAACTTTTAACTTAAAAAACACAGACCAAGGAACGAAAGAAAGATGCTAATCTGCAATGCTAAACTGCACTAGAAGATACTAGCTTGCAAACACAAAGTAAAATAGGAAAGTTAATTATACCTTGAGAATTTTCTCAAACTCCATTATCTCATTTCGTTGATATGCTGCTATGAGATTAGTCATTGCCAAAATCTCAGGATCATTTTTATATCTGAAATATCAAACGTAAGAGCATAAACAAGTTAAGTGAAGAGAAGAAACTAATGTCCTAAAGATCATAATTTCTGCATTAAATACTTACGGTTTTGCCTCTTGACCATCAAATGGATTAACTTCAGATTCCATCAGCATATTGGCCAGGACCAGGTATCTGCCAATCAAGATCAGCAAAATTGGTGAATCAAAATGTCTACAAACAGCTTGACCGCTTAAATTATTATCATTGTAAAACTCCTTAAGAGTGAATTTAAACTGAAATCCCAATTTCTACAAATTTGAGTCCAAATGCTTCCTTATAAGGCACATCATGACAGTGCTTCTCATTATTGATTAGCAATTTCAATATTTGCATATATGGAAGTGCTCGAATTTCTAACCTCCATCCTTTCTGAAGAGAGAGAAATGAGGGTAAGAGGTTTTACTTTTAATTTTTAAGGGGATTCTTTTTGCTTCTGGGGGGAGGGGGGGTAGGGGTTGCAGGTAGGCAGGCCATTAGAGAGTCTGAATGTGTGTCTCCCTCTTGTCCAACAAAGCCAATTTACTATTTCATTTTCAATTAAAATGAAGCTGGTTTCCAGCAACAAACATCAGGATGATATTGAGAGTTAACTTTTACAAACACACGGGTCCATTTGAGAACTTCTAACTAATTTGAAATTTGACTTTCAATAGTTTGTTTCACAATGCAAACTTGCATCCTGCGTGGATCTTAAAATAAATTCATGCAGCACGAAACCTGTTTATGTCAGGATGGGGTTGACACAAGAAATGTGTAAACAAAATCAAATGGACAAGTAAACAAATAAGAACAAAAAATTGAAAAGAAATAGGGAATTACTTTAAGCATTGTATACGCCTTTGGTTACCAGCTTCATCATAATTTTTAAAAGCTTCAAATAAATCTGTTGCTGCCTCAGCCCACTGACGCTCTGCCATGTGCATCTTTCCACCACATTCTCGGATTATTCCCATTATTCTTGGATGTGGAATAGCAAAAACATGAATAGAAGGTATACCTTACTCATCCGCCCATATTCTCCCATATCAAACCAAATCATGCAAAGCTTAAGATTTGTCTTGAACCAAAGTCTCTACAAACAGGAACTCAAGTAAAGAAATGGTGCAAAGATGAACCTTTTAAGAAAATGAAGCAAGCTATTCATTCTATAACTTCAACAGAAAATGGCTCAGTAGTTAATCCGAGGTAGCAAGAGATAGCTGCATTATTTGAAAGGACAAAGAATTGAAGAGGGTTTGCAGAGGTTAGCAGTAGGACGAAGTAACCTATTTAAGTTGCTTTTGAGAAAACTTTTTCAAGCTGTGAATCTAAACATCCAAGTACTATATAAGAAAATGATGGATGTTCATAATCTGAGAATCATACATGCATCCCATGGACCAAAGAAGGACCTCACCTAGTTCTGAAATCTACCAAGGGAGTATAATGGAAACCTCCATTGGTTTGTCAGATGAAGAAAACATCGCATCAATACATTGCATAACAACCACCACTAAAATTGAAATCTGACCTCATTCTTTGCTTCCTCAAGGGCCTTAAGAGTCGTCTGATAGAATTCTCGCAGCAGTCCAAAGTTCTGACTAGCTGATCCAGAAACAAAATCCATGATATTGTTTATGCATTTCTCACTGTAATTTCGAGTTACTGCTGATTTGATTCCCTATAGAAATGCATCATCTCTTTATACGTCCCCAACCGATAATAAAGCTTAACTGTCTGTTTAAGTGCTTTAAAACCCCTGAAAATAAGAAAAAAAATCAAGTAAGCAACAGTAGCGCAAACTAGAAGAATAGTAATACTGTAGTAGCTTCAAGAATGAGCAGAGTAAAAGCAGCATTTTAAAAGACTTAAGAAACACTTCATAACTTGAGATATCACCCATTACAGGAAGTTTAAGAAATAATACATTATTCATTCCAATGACAGCTCTAGAAATGCATGATATGTGAGAGAAGGTAGAATATGTTGAAGAAGAATGAGGAAGGAAAACGTTAACCAGAGAACCTTCACGCTCCAGGTCTCCACTTCAGTTCACCGTGTACTCATTCTCTTAAAGACTAAATTTGCCATGTGTCAACTTATAGGAAAATCTCTAACTGTGTGAACAACAAGTATACTCGTATCCCAAATGATGGAAATTCCGATTATTTACCATTCCTCACAGAAAAATTTCAGTTAACATGTAATTAAAACAGCATAGGACAATTGTTTGAAAATAACATCATGAAACGAGGGAAGATTATTCTAAGTGAACATAGTAACTAGGAGCAAGAGACATGTATCTTCTGTCATCCCCTTGCCACAAACTAGAGGAAGCCATGGACAGTAATTTCCTATTTGGAAAAAATAGAATTTCAAAACATTCATGGCAACAAGATGCCCTTAGTTTAGTAAAACCACTAGGATAACATAGCATTATGGGCAAATGGCGGCACCTTTGATTAGCCTATTGAAGAAGAATGCATACCAATGTGGGAATGAGTCCTATTCGGCTTTCTCCAAAATTGAAAAAGGCTCTTTCTGAAGCTCTTATTTTAAGGTTGCCTAATTTTGAGGAAGAGTTCGTGGTGGAGTGTGATGTTTCTAGTGGTATTGAGCGATCGTAAAACAACAAGGTCATCCGATTGCTTTTTTTAACAAAAAATTGGTAGATCGCCATTATAAGCTCGCAACATACGAAAAAGAGCTTATCAGTCTTGCCAAAGCCGTGACCCACTAGAGACCATATCTCTAGGAGAAACATTTCCTCATCAGGACCGATCCCTTCAACTTAAAATTTTTGTTAGAACAAAATTTAACCATTTCACCTCAACAACATTGGATTAGTGAACTAATGGGTTTTGATTTCAAGGTCAAGTACAAAGTGGGGCGACTCAACCGAGCTGCCGATGCATTTTCCCAATATGATGAGGAGAATGGCCAACTCTTTGCTCTTTCTAAGTCGCAGGCTAACATTTTTTATGCCCTGCGCAAAAAGTGGAAGCCTCGAACGGCCTGAAACAGCGAAGAGACAGCCTATAGAAGGGGGAGGCCGAAGCTGCTTGGGAAGTGAGGGATGGCTTGATCTTTTTCAAGGGAAAGGTCTATATGCTGTCCACTTCTCCCCCAATGCAAACCATCCTCTCAGGCATTCATAACACAACCAACAAAGGGGTCCAGAAGACCTTGCAAAGGGTGCACAGAGATTTGTTTTGAGAAGGAATGAAATCAACAGTGGCTGACTTTGTACAGGGTTGCCTAGTTTGCCAATGTAACAAGAGGGAAAACCTACACCCTGCAGGGTTCCTACAGCCTCTTTGGTGCCCCAACAGGTATGAAAGATATTTCGATAGATTTTATCAAAGCATTACCCAAAATTTTCCAAATATGCACACTTTGTTCCACTTGCTCATTCTTTCATTGTTAGATCTGTGGCTCATGTATCTTTTACAAAAGTCTTTCACTTGCATTGGTTACGTAAGACAATTATTTCAGATCGAAACAAAGATTTTACGAGTCTATTTGGAAGGAATTATTTTGTTTGTCAGGAATAAAGTTGGACTTTTCTTCAGCTTATCACCTGCGGTCAGATGTCCAAACTAAAGTTGTAAAGCATCATTGAGATGTACTTGCGTTGATTTATGCGCGATAGACCACGGCGATGGCTTCAATGGTTTCTGTGGGTGAAGTATTGTTACAACACATCTTTCCACTCTTCCTTACAAACTACGCCATTTCAGGTGGTGTATGGACAAGATCCTCCGCGTTTGCTCGATTATATGGTTCGTTCCTCTAGAGTGGAGACAGTGGATCCTGCTCTTCAAGAGAAGAATACAATTTTATAGTCAGCAAGGAAATGTAAGAAACTTATTGGCAACTTTCAGTAGGGACAAGTTGACTTCAAAATATTTTGGTCCATATAAGATACTACAGAGAATTGGTACAGTAGCCTACAAGTTGGAGCTACCAAAAGGCAATTCATGTGTCCTTGTTAAAGAAATTTAAAGGTGATACTCCAAGTTCAATAGCTGCACTACTAGGCCTTCATGATGGCCAATTGAGGTCTGCTTCCCACTCTATTATCTGGTCCAAGATTAATAGAGGCAGACAGGAGGTGTTGGTACGTTGGGTGGACAGTTCAAATGAAAATGCTACATGGGAAGATT
>JAOQMR010000212.1:5318034-5329455 GCA_027563865.1 Erythroxylum pelleterianum | reverse complement strand
CAGAATGTCAAAGCTTCTCACAACAGCATTTAATGCTTTGGGAATAATGGTTTACGTGGAGCATTTAATGCTTCTTCAAAATAGAAATCATCATTTCTACTAAAGTAATCTTATTGCTTCTGAAATAACCTTTTGGTTTAATGCTTCTCGGAAATCATGCTTCTCTACTCAAATAATACTAATTCCACTAAAGTAATCTTATTGCTTCTGAAATAACCTTTTGGTTTAATGCTTCTCGGAAATTATGCTTCTCTACTCAAATAATCCTAATTCCCAAAGCATGATTTCCGAGAAGCATTAAACCAAAAGGTTATTTCCGAGAAGCAATAAGATTACTTTAGTGGAATTAGGATTATTTGACTAGAGAAGCATGATTTCCGAGAAGCATTAAACCAAAAGGTTATTTAAGAAGCAATAAGATTACTTTAGTAGAAAAGGATGATTTCTATTCTGAAGAAGCATTAAATGCTCCACGTAAACCATTATTCCCAAAGCATTAAATGTTGTTGTGAGAAGCTTTGATATTTTGTAAGCAGCATTAAATGCTTTATAATAGATTGAAATTTTTTGGAGAAAAATGGAGGGGTAGGGATTGAGTATTCTGAAGAAGCATTAAATGCTCCACGTAAACCATTATTCCCAAAGCATTAAATGTTGTTGTGAGAAGCTTTGAATGCTTTATAATAGATTGAAAATTTTTTGAGAGAAATGGAGGAGTAGAGATTGAGTTTTAAGTAAGTAAGTAGATTCTTAATTAGAATTATTAATTTATCCTTAAGCCTATTTAAAGGCTGCTATGATTAATAAAGAGGCTAGCAGACTTTTATCAAGAAAAACACAGCTCTCAGATTAAAAGAACAGCAGCAGCTATACAAGACCCTGTCAAGGACAGGTCTCTTCCTTGTGTTGGTTCTTTAGAAGAAGGGGAGAACATGGCCAAAGAAAAAGAGGGGGCTTTTCTCGTGTCTCAACCCATGCCTACATCCTACACTAGAGTATATAACACCATATTACCTCATCAACAATTAAGTATGGAACATGTCTTGCTTACCACTCTGCTTTCTCTTGTTCCATGCAAACTACTTTGGCAAAACCTGAAAGTGTTCCCTCAGGATCTGTTTCAACTAACCCTTTTCCACCCAAGCAAAACCCACAAATGGAACGTCAGTAAAACAGGTAAAGAATGAAATTGAGTGTAGAAACAAAGAACCCTTAAAAGAACTGAATAAATACACGCAATAAATATAAATAACACTGGACCTAAAAAGAAAGAGTGTTAACAGCTAAAACCAAACGAAAGAGGAGCTTAGCTCGAGCAACTTGAGAAAACCATTTCAAACTTCCGCGACTCATTACTAGCCTTATGCAAAAAGCCACCATTTTTACTTCTTGATGAAATCAATTAAAAAGTTTTCCCTTTTCACATTGTTTGTTAAAAGTTGGAAATCTACGGGATAGGAAATGTAGAACATTGAAGATTGGAACACAGGCGAGAAATTTTGGGGAAAAAAAAAGAGTAGAAGAACAAGGATAACCTTTGGAATTGTAATATTGGTTCTCAATGACAATGTTCTTTTCCTCAGGCTCCTCATCGGAGTACTCGAACCCATAATCCTTCATGTCCGCATCTGCAAAAATTCCCCTGTTACTTGTCTATCAAATGCCAAAACCCCATTGTCTAACGTAGGATTCAAAGAAATAAAATTCCCGTATCAAATCTCGATAACACCAATCAAATTCTAAAATCCTTTTAAGGGTTTCCTTAACTCTTTGGCGATTACCGATTACTTATTATTTAGACGAACAAACTTAAGGGAAAAGTATAAAAAAAGAAAGAAAAAAAAAACAGAAGCAACGCAATCGCAGCACCTGAACCCATGGTCAATTGATCAATTCAACACTGAATCGCAGTGCAGCAACGATCAGCTGAAATTCGAAGAAGAGAGAGTAATGGAGTACTTAGGGGTCGAAGTCAGTTCGAATCTGCAAATAAAAAAATGGCCCGTCTAGGAGAGTTTTACTGCACTGTTCATGACGCGGGAGTTAAGTTTTAACTGTTACTAGGCTTTCAGGGCAAACAGATAACAGTTGAATTAGTACTGTTTTTGTGTGCAAAACCTGTCTATTGTATTTTATATATTTTAAGAAAATTCATAGTGATTAATACCAGATGCGAATGAACTGCTTGTTAGTGCCTAAGAACGCAATTTCACAATCTCCGCTCAGCTTCAATTCAACCGTGGAAGTCTTGTATGAATCTAATTGGTTTGGTTTATCAAGAACAGTTCATAGGCCACCAACAAAATACGGTAAATAATCAGGCAGGGTTTCAATGAAAAAACAATCAGACAAAAACCAAAAATTGAATCTATTATTTGTTCAATTTCACAAGGTAAGTACAACATTCTTCTGTTGTTTGTTTCTTCTGTACAAAACTGGGGAATTTTCGGAAGGAAAAAGCAATGGCACCTCTCAAATGCCTGCAGACAACTCCAAAATAGGATAAATAAAAACCTCAGTAGTAAGCAGTAGCCCTCAGAGAAGAGATGCTAGTGTTTCCCCAATGTACAATGTATATAAACATTACACACTCTCACTCATTATATCATATACAGCCCATTAGCTCCATCTCTTTGTTAGAACCCGCTTTCAAAATTTGAGGGAATGTCACAAGGACAAAAAAAACGGCAAATTTCCGGCTAATGACACTCATCTTTCTTTGATTTGTTCTTGGTGGGGAAGTCCTCCAGTGTTCGATATTCTTCTCTGAGCAATCTATCCAGTTCTGGGTGTTTCTTTAGCGGTTCTCCATGGCCATGCTGCTTACGGAAATGGTGAAAGGCCCTAGCACACAAAGGAGAAACTAATTACAAAGCAATGGCAAATAACAGACTATGGTAAGCCCTCTCCCTTGAGGATACACGCTTTGCCATGTTTACTAACTCTTAGTGGTTCCAAATATTTGCTGTGATCAGAAAGGAATTTTGACATGTCACATAGTATCAGTATCAGCATGTTGATTTGAGAAATGAGAACAAAAGAACTCAGAAGCCATCATTTTGGAAATCACTGGCATCAAAGTATTATACCATATTTAGCTCCAAAACACAAACCATAGCAGCTGAGAACCTAGTACAGGCAACCTGCATTGTGTATATCTAAACCTGTTTATAGAGAGCCCAGCTGTTCGACATAGTTGAAGCTCAGAACTTCAAACCGCATAATTGATAAGAAATCACTTGCAAAACATCATTGTTTGCTATCTCCTATTCAATGATCACATAAAAGAAACAATCAATAGACCAATCAACAAAAGTTTGAATATGAATATTCATCCTTCCAGATCTAGTTCTACAATAAATATCTGTAACCGCTTTCTGAACATACACTACAAGATATATTAATGCATCAAGCAAAAATGTTCTTACAGTCCATTACCAAGAAAGTAATTCAAAGCTTTTTTCAAAAATGTTTGAATTAAGAAATAAAATGCATCCAAAAGAACATTGAGAAGGTTTCAAGTGTTACCAATACTTTTCAAGGCCATAAATATTGCCTTTTCGATAGAAGTCAAGGGTGAGCTCTTCAAAGTCCTTATATAAATCCTCTCTGAACTTTTTCTCCAGACCATAACTGAAAATGGAGACAGTTTAATCATATAAACCATTTGAGTTTCACATAAACAGCCCAAACAATCGGGACTAAACATAATTGTCAAAAAAAGAGATAAATTTGTGATAGCTATCTTAAAGAGGAAAAAAGGCATAAACTTATCAGCAATACCTATAGAACCTAAAGAGGCACTCTATCCCGTAATTGTAGTTAGCAGATGCATCTTCCAAGGCCAATTTTCGGAACTCATTATACATAGAAGGGACAAAGATATTTCTGAGGAAATAACACCAAAACCTATACAATGTATTCATTTCCTGCATGGACAGGTATGAAGAAATTTCAAGCCATAGCAAAACCAACTTCAAGAAATTTAACAAATGGACAGGGATTAATATCATAGTTTCACTAGTACTATTATTAACAAAGGAAGTTCAGAAATACACCTCACTGCAACCAATTCCCATCTTCTTTCTGTCACTAAGACACCGCTTCTGATATTTCAGGTACCTAAAAGAAAGACCAACAAAGATCAAACATCCCCATCTCTCCCTTAAAAAATCTGCATGCACGGGCGCACACACTATACATACATAGTTATTCACCAACAAACCCCTTACTTCTGCTGTTTGAAGCCATTTTCCTCTAAAAGCTGATGGCTAGGATGGTGAAATGGTGGAAAGGACTTGGGCATGGAACCGACGGGTGGACTACTGCCTGACACACCGTGTGGTGAACCACTCAACTTTGAACACCTGGTGCTGTAATCAGAAGCATACTAGTTTAGTGAATTAAAGATCAAGTCAAACCCCAATAAGCTTTGTAGTTATGTAGCACATTCCCTGTCCCACTCCCCCAAGTCCAGTAGTCTCAGTTAAAGTCCCCTCAAAAGGAGCAGGTCAAAATAGGAGTGTCGTCAATTTTTATAAAATCAGTCATTTCTGAAACTCTGGTCCCTCAAAAAGGACATTCTAGATAAAGAGAGAGAATAATGTTACTGAACTGGCACATAACTTTGGCCAAAAACTCAAAGTCAGTAAAAATTATTTTGCACTGACCCGTGATTTTCAGGAGGTGTAGAACTAAAGAAAAATCCCACTGAATTACTTGGTGGACTTTCTGATATGAGCCCAAAAGAACTGCGACCAGTGCCATGATTTCGATAATTGCTGGAAAAGAATCGCTGCTTGTGGGATGTATGATGCTTGGGGAAACCTTTACTTTGTTTCCTCAGATTATTCAAGCTTCCAGATTCTTCACGGCCACCGGCTTCAGAACTTTCACTGGCCTTCAAACCTGAGACTCCTGAACCACTGCAGGCAGATCTTGGGGTTCCATCTTTGTTATCATAGCTAGAACTATGCTTCCGAGAGTTTGACCGTTTAGTCTTCAGTTCCTGAGATTTGGAAGTGCTTCAGAAAATTTTATAGTGCTAAAGGACTATAAATGAAAACAGTAGCACTTGCAACTATAAAACCAGTATAGAAGTATTAGAGTACAATACTCAACCTGTTCATAAAAATAGAGGCCATCATTTATTGCATGAGCAAGTTCATTTGATATGGATTTTGAATCTTTACCACCCAAGTTTGATCCTTCACTCACTATGGTGTTCTGCATATACCAAAGATGCAATGTGACAAAAAAGTCAATAAACCATAGTCCATTCAAACACACAAGCACTGATCATATGGCAACATGAATAAAAATTAAATCCTAAGCAGAGATGCACGCACAGTTATAATGAAAAGAATAGCAATGGAAAAGCAACCAATTTCCTTCAAGTATAAAGAATGGAAGCAACTGTTTAATTCCCAAGCATCATTACTAAATTGGATTGAAAAACTTAGTCTACACCATGGGATGAAACCTTTAGGCAGTGCTAAGGAGATATTACTATTAAACATGTGTTTATTATGACTTTCTTTTTTCAAGTTCCATTGATTCAACTGGTATTTTGATGGAAAAGGGGGAAACTTTCATGAAGAATACTTCCAACTTGGTATAGTAAAATCTTACACAGATTAGAAGTTCAAGGGGAATATTCTAAATAGTAACGATAGCATCCAAAAATAAAACCATCATATTTTGTTACACCGCAATATTAAGATGGGTAACACAAGCCTCTATAAACTTCTAAGAAGAGCATATATTTCCAAACTTATCAAAGTGAATTTCCATCTGAGAATTACCCAAGATAATGGAGGAAGGTCCTGCATCAATTGCTAGAGAAAAAAGTCAACCTTGAGATGGAAATCACTTATGATTTCAAAGTCTTGATATTCTTGTATAAAATTAGGTGATATGCCATAAGTAAAGCACTGGTCTCATCGAAGACACGATAAAGCATTCTTGTTGCTTCAGATCTACAGTCTATAACTGAAACACGTAAATTGCTTTATCAATTGAATATCTGAAAAGCTCTAGATTCTTAAGAACATTGACAAGTATGGCAGACAGTATAAGGGCTATAACAGCAAGCAATAGAGATACATTTGACCAAGGTAAACCAATGAA
Organism: Erythroxylum pelleterianum; assembly: GCA_027563865.1. NCBI lineage: Eukaryota > Viridiplantae > Streptophyta > Magnoliopsida > Malpighiales > Erythroxylaceae > Erythroxylum > Erythroxylum pelleterianum. The sequence continues at coordinate 5,323,326 of JAOQMR010000212.1, read as the reverse complement.
GGATAGCATCATCCAAGTTATCACTTCACATTGAAATGCCATGGTATATGCATACCCACAAAAAGAGCATATGTTAACATTAAATTCAGCATACTCTTTTACAAGTATAAAAGATTCTGGCAAACAATAATACCTGGGTTACAATCACAAGCCTCTGCACATCTTGATCATTGACAACCATCTCATCTTCTTCATCATCATGTCTGGGAACATATATAGATTAGAGCAATTAAATACAGGTGATACTCACTCAGCATGTCATAATGTAAGAATTAGAAGCACTAACTTTGGTATTATGCATGTAAGAAAGAAATGATGAGGTAACATTTCTCCAGATATGAAATCCATTATAGAAGACACCCTATTTTATAAATTGTTGTTGAACATTAGCCTAAGTATATATCACAAAAGCAAAATAACTAATACAAGAATCACATTTATTAAATCACGATCATTAATGTGTGAAAACTTGACATAAGAGCATGGTTAGAAGTAACAAATGTAATGCTCAGGAAAACATTTGTTTATGGAATATATTATAATAGGTGCAAAGTTGTACAAATATATTCGAAGTTTAGCAAGATTGTGATGAGAATAATACTAATTAACCTAAAAAATTATTAAAATTCAGTGGAAGAAAGAAAGCTAATATTTTATTTAGATTTCATCTCAAATAGAAAGTTTGAACAACATAAACAGAATCCACAATGTTTCATTTTTCAATCTCTATTCTATTTCCCTCATTCTCCAAAAACAATAAATTCAATCAAGAAAGTTCTTTCCTTTTTCTTTTCTGTCAGAGAAATATGCATATATAGAGACAGTCCCGCTGCATAAATATGACTTATTCTTAGTCTAAGATCCACTACCAGAATCAAAGTTTCCATTTTGGATGGTGAGTACGAGAAAGACCGAATGAATCCAATTTCCTTTCTCTGAAGTCAAAAATGATGTTGACATTAAAATACCATGAGAAATTTGAGTGCGTGTGTCTAAACTTGTGTCATATAAGAATTAGACCTCCTAAATCGTATCATTGAATAGAAGGAATGAGGATGCGCTAAGAGTTGAACCAGTGAGGAAAGAATCATGACCATTAGAAGCTAATGAATAGCATACCCCCAAAAGAAAAGTCAAAATATATTTTATCATAATTAGTATAAGATCCAGTACAATACACACTAACAATGTAAAACTTTTGACCAAACAGTTATTCGACAATGTATCAATGCCTCTACGATGAGAGATCTCATCGAACAGTTTATACCAATATCGGTCTTTCAAAAGAAGTTTGTAGGTTTATGTTAGTTCATTAGTTTTCAAGCATCATTGACTTTTAGATGATTTTTCTACATTGCCTGAAATTGAGAGACAACTCCGACACAAGGATTCTAGAAATTCAAAGTGCCATATGGCATGTAAACGAAGTGAGAGTTGGTTGATCTTGCCTCTCAGAGAAATCCTTAGCAGAAGAACAATCACCATGCAAAGAAATGTTAGGTTCCCTCACAATCATGAGGGACAGATTGTATGGTAGGATGTACAGCAATGACCTTCAAAATCACCAATTAGAATATGCCGCAGACTAAGGGAATGATGAATGTGGTACATCATGACAACCCAGAGAGAGAGTTTGAGTTAACTGTTTATTTGTGAATAGAAACAGTATCTTCCTTGGATTAGCCTCTATCCCTCCCAATGTCCTGGCTAAACTTTGCACTAAGCTGCACTTTCAATATCATAGCTTTCGTGGAATCTATTAAACCATTGTTTGCCTCTCCTCAAAGAATAACTAACCATTTACATATTGACAGTGGCCTCTAACTTCCAACTTTGCCTTCAAGAATCTATTTGTGAGGAACAGTAAATACAAAACTTCCCAGCAAGATTAAATACTTATTCCCCATTTAGAACACCTAATTGCTTATGCAGTTGTAGAAAGAATTTATGATTCCTACTACCAAGTTTTCTTTTACATTTCCTTATTTTCCTTCTTTGGAAAAAACTTGGAAAGAAAATGAAACTATTCTTATTTATTGTAAGTTGAAACTAATTTTCCCTTTTAAGCAATGTAATAAGGTTACAATTATTAATATCATATAAATATAATAAACATCAAAATGGAAAGTACAATTAGAATTGTAATTAATGTGCTTTTAAATAGAAAAAAAGCCAACCACTTGAAAAAGAAACCGTGGAAAGCATCTTTGAAGTATTTTACAAATATGTCATAAATTTTATGAAAAACTGGGAAAAAGAGTTTACAAATATTTCTAGTTTCTCAAATTTAAAAAGATTGCATTTCAGCATAAACATCCTGTGTTCTTCTCTTGTCTAAGAAGAGCTTAAATTACTCCAATTTTCCACAACTTAAAATGCTATAAATCTAAAAATCTCGCATTTGTGATGAAATCACAGAAATCCCTATATGAATTTCCGAATTTTACCTTAAACTTTAGAGCATTCATTAGAAGATAACTTGTAACAAATACTTGGCAAAATTAAGTTACCAAGTATGGTTATAATGTGAAAATATATATATACTTATATGAAAGATCCAAACAAGAATATGAATATGAGTACCTTCTCTCTTGACAATGATCATCACTCTTCATTATCTTCTGCTCAAGCTCTAGCTCCTCATCAAGCATAAAGGTATTTCCAAAATCACTGGAAAAAGGATCAAGATTCTTTGCGACTACATTTGATGATTGTACCAATCCTTCGTTTACATAATTATTGCAAATTGTTGGCTCACCAACTTCTGGATGGTCTGGCTGGTGAGTACAGTAGCTCAGCCCAAGATTTGAGATCATGCTTAATTCAGAAGTACAATTTCCACTTGAATCTGCATGTCCATAACCAGCTGCTTGCTTTTCACCTTCATTTTCGGTTTTACCATCTGGTATGATATCTGAAATATCACCATTTGGTAATCTCTGCCCATCCAAATCAGCACATGATGAAACTTCAGAATTTTCTTCGATGGGATCCTGTGTATTATCTTTACTAGTCTTCTCAACAATTTGGTCCACAGAAGTCTTATCCTCAGATGATGCATGTTCAGCGGACATTGGGATCCACTTTATCCAGTCTTCACGTTTCCTTATCTTGTCACCCTATCAATACAGCAATCCAAGGAATGTAGAAAAAGCTATTGGGAACAAAAAAGAAAAAGCATGACAAATTTGAATACACCAAGTAAATAACCTGCAATTAGAGTTAAATATCAGTCAGTCTCCTAAGGGGGGAAAAAAGGTCCCTATAAATTGTCCAATACCTAACATGATCATTTCTTAGGCTTCAAAGGAATATATAATTGGCTTGATGTAAAACTATGAATAAAGTGTTACATTCTATAAATATTTCTTCCATTTCTTCAAAACTATCTGAAATAGGGAACAGAAGTGGATATCTACTTTTGTAACTAATCCAAAGGAGGGACGACAGAAGAACAGAAAAAAGATTTCAACTCATCTTGAAAACGATGCAGTTTAACATTTATAATACTTTTAAGGAAAGCACATCTACGTGAAAATTATGTTAAAGAAGAAAGATCAACTTTAGATGAAAAGCATCTGCATTATCTCAACATGTTGACTAAGAAAAGAACAGAAAGCATAGGCAGTAATAGCACAATACTATCAAAAAGTTTGGGCTCTGTCTCAATCATCTTATGATCAAATTAAGGACCTTAAAACCAAGATATCAAACCTGCACTTCGACTGCACTAGAACTTTGTAGTGCATAAAGGATAAATGGTATATCTGTTGTCATTTTTTTAACCTGTAAGATGAAACATTAGATCCATGAGTTTTGCTAGTACAACAAGATAAACTTGCTGCAAGCAAGAGGCAAATTGAAAACAGAACTTTTGAGGTAGAAAACTGAGGAATGACATAGTTTAATAAAATATAAAAAGATTCGCACAAAAGAGTCAGTAGACAAACTCATATTAAACAACATGCATCAGAAAGGCAAAGAGAGCCAAGTACTAGCATTTATATAGTTTCAATAATCAAGCATAAGATAAGCTGCAATACAACACTTACCCTTTTGAAGTCAGCAATTGTTGATATTGGAACCCATCCTTGGCCATCCATCAGGGATATTAGGTAGTGGTCCGTTTGCAGATTTTCATCACTGCCACAAAAAGTTAGGAAGTTACTAACTGTTGTACAACAACATTGAAAAATCGTTTCTTTCAGTGAAGTTTCATAAGGAGTCCTATTATCATATTCCCCCCACCCCAACAAATCGTCAGGATCAATTAAGATTCAAAAAAAGAACTCATAGCACACTCATTTCCTAGTTCAGAGTATTGCTGCCCACGTCGTCAGATTTCCAATTTAAGGTAATGGATTTTCAACGCCCATCTAGCAGATGTCATTTGACTTGATTGCTATCAGGTCTTAGCAAGCTAACTTCCGAAATATGGAGGATGATAAGCAGAGACAAATTATGAAACACAAATATATCCAACACTAATAATAGATTGAAAAAAAGAGAACGGCAGAGTGTTAATGGCATTTGCAATATCACTATGTCAGAATAAACCTCATTCTGTGTGTGTCTATATGTGTGAGACAGAACGAAAGACAGGGGGAGAGAGAGGAAAAGAAAACGAACAGTATAGCACATACCCAACTGTTCTTTGAGATTACCTACCTGAAGTAATACTCTATTTGTCTTACTATGTTATCCTTTAAAGCTTGCATCTCTTGAGGAAATACATGTGTCCCTGGATTCAAAGGGTAAAACCGTGATGGATGAGGTCCCCTGAAAGGACCAGGAGGGGGAACAGGAAAATAGTATATAGGTGGTCCTGTAAGAAACATATACACACAACATTAATAATGGACAGCATCAAGAGTTCACAGCATTTCAACAGGTAAGAATCTCAAACAATCTTACAACAAAAGAAAATTAAACAGATGATTGAAGCAAACGCATAAAAGGTTAAAAATTGGCAGTTATTTATACTTATTTAACTTAATTACAGGGCATTGAAACTATATATATAAAAAAAAAAGATTACCGTTGAAGGTTGTACCAACCACAAAACCTGGAGCTGGTGCAAAGAATGGATGCCTGACAAAAGTCCTCGGCCCCATACCCTGTTGCAACGGGATAGGCTCACCGGGAACTAGGGGTCTTTCATGATGCCATGGATGGTTCAAGCGATCACCTGATTCTCCGACATTAGGTCTTCTATTTGAAAAATCTACAACATAAGCATTGCCATCACCTCTTAATGGAGGCTGAACATTACCAGGTGGAACAAAAGGCTGT
>JAOQMR010000212.1:5197077-5212452 GCA_027563865.1 Erythroxylum pelleterianum | reverse complement strand
ATAGGTGGATTCGTAGGCAAGCCAATATACGTGCTCATTCTTTAGCTCGAGCATCTATTCGCTTTGCACATTTATGATGAGTTTTATTGTTATGAATAAGAATTTAAGTATTTTGCTCTTTAAAAAAAACATCAATAGTTACTATCTTCTTTTGAGGTTACTATTAATGTCAATATAATTTGATATTTTGTTTTCAAAGTTAAATCGATAAGACAAGATATTTAATGTTTAAAATGTTCAACTAATATTAGTCAGTTATAAAACTGACAAAAGATTAAATAATATTAAAAATATTATCTTTACTTATCGAAGAATTTAAAAATTAATTCAAAAAAGAGATTGTTAAATAAAAATTAGTTGATTTATTTTAGTTTATAAGAATTTATTAATTTATAAAAATTAACCAGTTAATTAATAAACTTGTCAATTTTTAACAACAAAAATTATTAAAATAAATCAAATCGAGAATTTAAAAATTGACTAAAAAATTTAAACTATTCAAAATTTTTATAATCACACTAATCAAATTGTCCCTTATCTATAAAACACCAACGGATCAATAACAGCTAATCAATCAAGACAATTTTAATATATACGTATTATCCATCGTCTGCTAGTGCACCATTTTTTTCATAGGAAGCTTCAGAGTTCAACATATAGTTTGACTTCATCGATCTCTATGTCTCTTGTTAGGAGTCCCACTCCAGCCATCACCTTATGGGTCATTTTTTGCCTGTGTTTGATCCAATTTTCTCTGGCGTCTAAGGTCAGACACTTCAAATGGGAAGTCGAGTACATGTTCTGGTCTCCAGATTGCGTAGAAAATGTGGTGATAGGTATCAACGGCCAGTTTCCTGGACCGACCATAAGGGCTAGAGCTGGTGATACCATTCATGTTGAGCTCACTAGCAAGCTCAACACAGAAGGAGTTGTGATCCACTGGCATGGGATCAGACAGGTTTGATTACGAACTCACCCAATAACCTGCATAATCGCATCTTCTGAGTGTTTGGATTTCTTTTTGCAGCTTGGAACACCATGGGCGGACGGCACAGCTTCCATTTCACAGTGTGCTATAAACCCTGGAGAAACTTTTGTTTACAGGTTCAAAGTTGACAGGGTAAAGGCTCTTTCTTTTTGTGTGTCTGGTTCGTTCGTTTTTTGATTATGTACGATACTGAATAGTAAGAATACAGGCAGGAACCTACTTTTATCATGGACACTACGGAATGCAAAGATCAGCAGGGCTTTACGGGTCTCTGATAGTGGAAGTTGGAGAAGGAGATAAAGAGCCATTCCACTATGACGGAGAATTCAATCTGTTACTTAGCGATTGGTGGCATAAAAGTGTTCACGATCAAGAGCTTGGCCTTTCCTCCAAACCCTTTCGCTGGATAGGTGAACCACAGGTCAGTAATTGTTATCCATAATTAATTCCATTAAGTTAAGACATCATTACAGTCACCAGTTCTCCTTAAATGTTTCCTTTTACTCCCTAAGTGGAATAATAAAGTCAAAGCATTCCGTGTATTATGTACTTAGCATCATAGAATTTTGAGTTATATCTCTTATTTTTGTTTATGTTCCTGCTATGTTTGGTGAGTATTCATCCATACAATTTCTCTGTCTTATTTATTACTCCCTCTAATTCATAATAAGTGTCGTTTTTAATTATTCAAAATAAGTGTCATTTTTTACTTTGTATGCATGTTTATAATTTTACTTCCAAAATTAACCTTTAATTTCTCTCTCATTTTAGTTACACATGTCATAATTTTAAGGCAATTTAATATGTAATTTTTTACACATGCTAACAATTTTAAGAAAACTTTATGGGAGTATTAATAAGGTTATATCTATAATTTCATTAGCTTTCTTAATAAGCATGTATTTTTTTAAAACGACACCTATTATGAATCAGAGCGAGTAAATAGATGGATACTTATATAATAGAGTGAGCACAGGATAAGGAGAACATGTGATCTATTCCTTTTAGATTTAATACTAAGGGAGAAGTCAACAAATTTCAACTATGCTCTCTTGAAGCATTTAAAGCTGAACCTGCACTTAATCTCATGATTTGAATACTGATTTTTACCATAAGTATAAACTATGATCTTCATTTCAATCCAACACGAGCGAGGAATCCAAGGATGACAAAGCAGCGACCAGTCATCCAAAAAAGGCCAGCCATTAGTCAATTGTTCACTGACCTCATATGAAAAAAGTAGAAGAAACGACAAGAGTGATACAGAAAGAAAGTGTGTGTATATATATATATATATATTGCTTCTTTCTTCTTGTTCTAATCAAATTTTTTTTGGCTAAACTTTGCTTTTTCAGAGCCTCCTTATAAATGGAAGAGGACAGTACAATTGTTCATTAGCAGCTGCGTTCAGCAACTCCTCAACAAGGCAATGCGAGTTAAGAGGAAATGAGCCATGTGCACCCCAAATTCTGCACGTACTCCCCAACAAAACTTACAGGCTACGAATTGCTAGTACTACCGCTCTTGCTTCTCTCAACTTGGCCATTTATGTAAGTATATATATACACATTTTAGTACCATCATATCTATTGCCATTTGACTTCGTATAGAAACATAGTGTTCATGGGCATGGGCTGTCACACTGGATTAAGATATACTAATATAGTACCTCTCCATAATTGTATATTTATATACAAATTATGTTACAAGTGATATGATCTTACACAAAAAGATCTATATTCCTGACAACATCTCAGAGCTACTGTACATTTCCAATTGTTTGATTCGTCAAGTCATGTTGAATCACTGCACTGAATAGAACGTGTTCAAAGTGGGAGGTGACAGGGCATACTCATACACAGATGCTATGGTATGAGATAGTGAGGGGACATATGTATATATGACGTCAAATCAAATCATTTTAATTACAAATCTCATAGTTTTGGTAGATTCTCTCTAGCTGGAAAGTTGACTATGCATTGTGGAGAATTTAGGTAGTGGGAAACAGCTATATGCATTGATGGTCTAGTTTTTTCATATTTCAATCAAGAATTGCTACGTCCATCTAGGATGTGATTACTTATACCAATTTTGTTATTTCAATCATGTTTTAATTTATTTTATTAATTGAAACAGGATTGGAACAACAATACATACTAAGTGATTTCATTTGCTTTTTGTACGCTAAAGAGGAATAATTCTTGATCTTTTTTTTTACTTTTATTAATGCAAAAAAAAACATCTCATTTCTGAATTAATCTATTCCAACCCTATTTTTGTAGTAAAACATTTTGAGACGAAAATAAGATTGAAACATGACGTTTGAGATAAAAGATTTGATGCTTGATCAAAATTAATTATTAGTTGGATGAAATTAATTTAAAGATTAAGTATACAAAAATTATTTGTAATTTAACTATCATTTTTTTCATGTTTACTATTTTTAATTTTTTAAATATAGTCTTGAAATTTTTTATTTTAGTATAATATTATTAAATAAATAAAAATAAAAAATTAAATGATAATAATTATTAAAAAGTTAAAAGGGCTGATTCTGGAACAAGGCAGAGAACAGAGAATGAGCATGCGTTGTCATAATCCAATCCTTAGTGGTCCAAATTGGCACTATTTATTCCCTTCGAGCATGCGCCTCTGATGTTATGGGAATACACGCACTCCACAACACCATGTCTACTACTTTTATACAACTTTTACATATTCGAATATTAGTTATTTTATTCTGGATTCTTTGTCTAATTTTATGGTGTTTTATTCTGTGTCATAAATTTCAGCTATTTATTTATGTGAGTTCTACATAAGTCCCGCATAAATAAATATCTGAAATTTATAAAATAGAATAAGACACCATAATATTAGACAGATAATCTTGTCGAAAAGTAGCTATCACTTGTTTCCTTTCGATCTTCTATTGATATCAGGTCCTGCGTCACTAATGCTCTTAGTCAGGAACGTGCCACTTAAAAAAAGGCTTGAAGAATTGTTATTGCTTAATGTCGAAATATGTTGTTCATTGCAGAATCACAAGATGATAGTGGTGGAAGCAGATGGAAACTATGTCCAACCGTTTATGGTGGACGACATGGACGTGTACTCTGGTGAGAGCTACTCAGTTCTGATTAGTACTAATCAAGATCCATCAGACAACTATTGGGTTTCAGTTGGCGTTCGAGGAAGAAAACCTGAGACTCCTCAAGCACTAACTATATTACGCTATATACCGACTTCTGCTTCAAAAATCCCTTCTTTGCCACCTCCAGTAACACCTCTATGGAACGATTATAACCACAGCAAATCCTTCTCCAGGAAGGTTCTTGGTTTAACAGGAGCGGTACCAAAACCTCCAGCACACTATGAACGTAGGATCATCCTTCTCAACACCCAAAACAAGATCGATGGTTACACTAAGTGGGCTATAAACAATGTTTCTCTTGTACTACCTACCACGCCTTACTTAGGCTCCATTAAATATGGCCTAAAGAGTGGTTTTGATCAGAAACCGTCGCCTGAAAACTTCGCGGACGATTACGACGTGATGAAACCATCCGTCAACCCCAACTCCACAACCGGAAACGGTGTTTACACTTTTGAGTTGAACACAACGGTGGATGTGATACTGCAAAATGCCAATGCATTGGCAGAGAATGTGAGTGAAATACATCCGTGGCACTTGCATGGACATGATTTCTGGGTGTTGGGATACGGAGAGGGGAGGTTTAGGAAGGAGGATGAGAAGATGTTTAACTTGAAAAATCCACCATATAAGAACACTGGTGTGATATTTCCATATGGATGGACAGCCCTTAGGTTTGTGGCAGATAATCCAGGAGTGTGGGCATTTCACTGTCACATTGAGCCGCATTTACATATGGGAATGGGTGTGGTGTTTGCAGAGGGTGTGCATCGTGTTGGGAGGATTCCAATTCAGGCCCTTGGTTGTGGATTGACTGCCAAGAAGTTTATTAAACCACCCCACAAAAGTTAATGATTAGTTAGGAGTGACGAGGTGCTGTAATTGGCTGAGTTGATTTTCATGTCTCTTTAGTTTTGGTCCGTGGATTCTATTTCTAGGCCATGTAATCAAGTGCAGTTTTCAGCGTTTAGGGTTGTTGTCTAATATGGTTATTTAGCTAAGGAGTGCTTTAATTTATCAAAATTAGTCTGGACTTGTCATCGTAACTTGAAGATGAGTACAGCAGAATCACACTCTCCAGTTGAAAGTATTGTTTAAGTCATTGAAATAACTGTATAACAAAACTCAAGTATTGAAGATGAGTACAGCAGAATGAGATCCGCGTGAATAGCTGAAGACATTTTCCTATAACCACCAAGCACCAAATCCAGCGATAAGGGGTTGGTCTTCCCTTAAGCAAGGTTGGGGGTTGGACTTACAATTATGCTTGCAGTGTTGGAAATGTAACAGACTAACTACTAAAAATCAAACAATGTATATATATTGATAATGTTATGAATATGGCCGAAAGCCCATTGATCGAGCTGAGCCGAGTGAACCGAGCGATTGCATGCCGTGTGAACCAAGCAACCACTTCCTTTATAGTTAGGGAAAATTAGCAGAATCGGTTATCGAAATTGTTAAGCAAATTGAACTCTGTTCCTCATCTCTCTATTTCTCTTTATTTCTCATCTCTTTCTCTCTTTCCGTCTCCCATCCCTTTCTTCTTCTTCTTCTTAAGTTCATTTTCAATTTCCAGAATATGTAAACATTGTTTCAATTTCCAGAAATACACCCTTGAACTTGCTTATGTTGGTACTGTTTCATTGCCTTTGGAATAACGGTTCACAACAGATAATATAACAATAACCTGCAGCTTTACCTCTCTTGTTTTTGTTTCTCTACTTTTTCACTCTTTTCACTTCCAAAACATTACTCATACAAGCCTTTTATAGCCATCACTGTCGGTTATTCACTGACTTTAGTAGCCTAAAGACAACTAAAACACAGCCAAGTTTGATAGCTAATAAACAACTACAAAATAGCCATAATAAATGAAAGTTGAGCTGTGGTCATGGTCATCATGTACGTCAGCAACAGCAACTAATATAACAATATCTGGTTGCCTTAGCACATGCGGCAATGTCAGCATTCCTTACCCATTTGGAGTAGGTGATCCTAGTTGCGCAGTGAACGAGAATTTCTTGTTAACCTCAACTATACCAGCTCTCCTGCTGTGTTAAATTATGGTATTAATATTCCAGTGGTCAACATCTCAGTTGATGAAGGTACGATGGTCGTGAGACTCTTCATGGCATATGACTGCTATGACGAATCAGGTCACGTTGACAGCTTTGATGCTTCTATCAGACTGGTAGATTCTTTCACGTTTTCAAACACTAGAAACAAGCTCACAGTTTTCGTGAGACTCTTCATGGCATATGACTGCTATGACGAATCAGGTCACGTTGACAGCTTTGATGCTTCTATCGTAGATTCTTTCACGTTTTCAAACACTAGAAACAAGCTCACAGTTTTGGGGTGTCGTGAGACTCTTCATGGCATATGACTGCTATGACGAATCAGGTCACATTGACAGCTTTGATGCTTTTATCAGACTGATAGATTCTTTCACGTTTTTATTTTTTTGAATTACAAGGAAGCATAAACAAAACTAATAATAGTTCAAATTGTGGCGGTATAAAGCGTTGTGGGCGTCGCGGAGGAGACACTCCAATATCGTCAAGGGGGCTCCTGAAGAATGTGCAACCCTGGAGCGACGAGGGTGGCAAGTGACGTGAGTTGATCCGCGCATTGATTCCCTTTCCGATGGATGTAGTGGATCTGGACCTCCCAAGCCCGATGGAGAAGACGTCGGGTACCTATCACCAACAAAGAATCAGCAGTTAACACAGGATCGGAAGAGGAAAGTATATTAATAACTTCGAGGGAGTCCCCTTCAACAATAACTTGACGGTAGCCCAGGTCCCAGGCAAGGTGAAGGTCTGAATGGACTCCCCATAGCTCGGTAGAGAGAGGTGACCCTCGCGGGAGAAGATGGGTAAAACCCCCACACCACTGGCCTTGGCAATCCCAAAGAAGGCCCCCAGTAGCGCAGAGTTAGCCACGGTGTTTGACGGCCCCGTTAGTGTTGATTTTCACCCATCCCATCGGCGGCTTGCTCCACCCCACGAGGCTGCCCAAAGGTAAGCCCGGAGTGGGGAAAACACAACTTTCCACTACGCAAGCCCTTTCCATCCATGCTAAGTATTCCAACATAACTCTATCGACCGCGTCCGGCCATTAAGCGGTTGGTTCAAAAATACTTTGATTCCGCCAGTACCATAGGAACCAGCAGCTGACACCAAAGATGACCAGGGGAAATTATGCTCGGGCTGGTGTTGCGTGAGGTTGGAGAGGAGCCAGTCCCAATCCCCCTGAAGGAAGTAACCCGGGTCCCTGGTGGCCTAGGGAAAGCGCGTCCAGATGGCTTAGGCACGAGGACAATCACGGAGGACGTGAAGGGTAGACTCTTCTTGGCCACAGTAGTGGCACCTGACATCCGTGGCAATGTGACGAAGCACACGTTGTTTGTTGGTCAGCAGTGTTCCTTTGGCCAAATACCAGAGGAAGGCCCTAATCCATTAGGGGCCAGCCCATTTCCAGATTATGTCCCAGAGGTGGTGACGATCGTCCGCAGAGTGACCTTCTAGAAGCGCATAAGCCGAGGCGACTGTGAAGCGCCCATTGGCCGTAAGGCTCCATTAAGGGGAATCCTCTGCAATGCTATCAGCATGGGAAGAGAACACCGCAATGTCCAAGCAAATGGCAGAAGGCAAGTATTACTGGAACTGGCTCCATTGCCAGGTGTCGTCCGCATTACGGTAATCACCTACAGATGCTGAAAGGTCGTGGTCAGGGACTGGGGAGGTGGCAACCGATAGAAGGGGGCCCCAGGCGCCAACCCAGTTGTTCGTCCAGAAAAGGATTCGTTGGCCATTGCCGAGTTGCCAGTGCAAGTCCTGGCGAATGAGAGGCCAAGTCGCAGATAAACCTCGCCAGAGACTCGACGCCCCTGCCCGGACTAAAGTAAGAGGGAGATGGTGCAGATCAACTCTGTACTTGGCACGAAGAACCTGAACCCAAAGAGTCTGAGGTTTGGTAAGCATGGCCCAACCCAACTTGGCCAGTAGGGCATCGTTGGAGGAACGGATGCGCTTAATGCCCAGCCCGCCTGCCTTTTTGGGTTGACAAACAGTAGTCCAGTTCATAAGGTGGACTTTGTGATTCTCCCTCGTGGATCCCCAAAGAAAATCACGCATGAGGCGTTCTAAGTCATCACACAGCTGTTGAAGAAGTCGGACAGTTTGCATGGTATAGGTGGGTAGGGCAGCGATCACAGACTGAGTTAGAGTAACTCGGCCTGCTAAGGATAAAACCTTTGCCCTCCAACCAGCAAGTTTCCGACGAGCATTATCGAGAATATGTTGATACGTGTGGCGCGAAGATCGCTCGTGAATCAAAGGGACACCCAGATATTTCCCCAAATTCTGTGTCCGAGAAATAGAAAGGTCATGGCTGATTTGACGCGCAAGAGCAGGGGACACATTCTTGGAGAAAAAGATACGGGTTTTGGCTGTACTCATTTTCTAGCCGGAGGCCTGGCAAAATGCGTCCAGGGTCCGGGCAATGACTCGAGACTGCAAAGTCGTGGCTTCAGCAAAAAGAACGAGATCGTCAGCAAAAAAGAGGTGCGAAACAGGACTAACTTTAAGCGGTCGCCAAGAGCCTATGTCCACCTGGTGTGATACAAGGTGTCCTAAACGCTCCATGCAAAGCACAAACAGGTAGGGAGAGAGAGGGTCGCTTTGGCGGAGCCCTCGAGAAGGGCGAAAAGGGTTCGTCAGAGAGCCTTGCCACTCCACTTGGAAGGTGACCGTCGTCACACAGTGCATGATTAGGGAGATAAGAGGGGCTGGGAGCCCAATGTCCGTTAATGTGTCCTGTAAGAAGTCCCAGCGAAGCCAATCATAGGCTTTTTCGAGATCCACCTTAATGGCCATCAGGCCCGTCCTTCCCTTCTTCCGGCGCATCGTGTGGATGACTTCTTGGGCAATGATAATATTATCAGTAGCTTGGCGACCCGGGATAAAGCTGGTCTGGGGAGCCTGGACCAGCCAATCCAAGTGGGATTTAAGGCGGTTGACAAGGACTTTGGAGATAATTTTGTAGACCACATTACAGAGGCTAATCGGCCGGAATTGGTTGATGGTGCTAGGGGAAGGGACTTTCGGGATCAGAACAAAGGGTAGTCTGATTGATAGTAGTCTCCCATTGTTCCATGCGAAAGATGACCTTGACATAGTCAGTTACGGCTGGCCCAACCTGCCCCCATTAGCGTTGAAAAAATAACGCATTAAAACCATCCGCTCCAGGGGCCTTGTTGGGATTCATGGTAAAAACCGCAGCCTAGACTTCCGTGTCGATGACAGGTAGTGCCAAGGCGTGTAAGCTATTCGGGGATAGCGGAGGGAAGGCTCCCGAGACAGGGAAACACGGGCGAGGCCCAGCATCCTGGGTGTACAACTCCGCAAAGTAATTTCGAGCTAACCGACGCAGGGTGGCCGGGTCAGTGAGGCGAACCCCCTGGAGGTCGTGAAGGCTCTTAATTCGGAGCTTTTTGCGTTTAGAAAGCGTGAGCGTATTATAGTATTTGGTGTTGCGATCGCCTTTCGAGAGCCAGTCGCATTTAGCTTTCTGATGCCAGTAAACTTCCTCTTCACAGAGAATGTGGAGCAATTTCGTACTTAAGTGGTCCTCCAGGTCAGACAGAGTGTCCAGGGTCTTCGGCGTCATGGCCCGTTGGATGCCTCGGAGCCTAGCGAGGAGGCGTTTTTTCTGATGGAAAATGTTGCCAAAAACAGAGACGTTCCAGTGACGGAGATGATGGGAGAGGTGGGTCAGCGTTGGCTCAGATCCTCAGCGGTCGGAGCCCAGTGCTGAGCGACGACGTCGTTGAACTCGGGATGAGTGAGCTAGGCATTTTGAAAGCGGAACGGAGCGGGGAGCTGAGGAGGCGGAGAAGGACAGTGCAGGTGAACCAAGCAAGGGCGGTGATCAGACCCTAAGAAAGGAAGGTGATGATTCTCGATATGGGGAAACTCCTGGAGCCAATCCGACGAGCTAAAAACCCTATCGAGGCGCGCTTGAACGTGGCCCCGGCGCCAGGTAAAGGGTGAGCCAATGAAACCCAAATCATGAAGGCGGCAGTCATGCACCCAATTCTGAAAGCGTTTGTTGACCACATGCGAGGTGGAAGCGCCCCCTCTCTTATCCGCGATTGCCAACTTGGCGTTAAAATCTCCGCCGATGAGCCAAGGATGACGGGTGATACTGCTGACCCAAGTTAACAAAGGCCAAAGGGAATTTTGGATCGAGAAACGAGGACTAGCATAAACCGCAATGAAATAGAAAATCTGGGAAGCGCATCGAACCGTAGTATGGAGAAATTGTCGGTGGGCAATCTGGATTTGGACCTGAACATCATCTTTCCAAAGAAGCCAGATCCCGCCTGAGAAACCCACAGCCTCAACTCTAAAAGAAAACTCAAAGCCAAAGCTCACAGTTTTGGGGTGTCACCTACTTTACCCATCAATAACATCGACTAATGGCAGTAAATGCCGTTCTTTTTCCTGTCAAGCTAAAGTAGTAATAGAAGTGAGTAAGCATACACCTGTTACTTCTTTTGGTAGAAGATATTCCTACTAGCTTTTACAAGATCAATTTTGTTTCTAAATTCTCTTTGTTGTTATATTTTGCCAACTCGAGGGAGCGGAGGCGAAATTGGTTGAGGTCAAGTTAAGTGGTGGGGCAATGGAAATGTGTGAATGAGATAGACTGGAACAGAATTAGAACAGTATAAATGATACAAGTAATTTTATTAATCCCACATAAATGTACGAAAGAAATAAACTGAAACATAATTGAAACAATAAAAGTTGCAGAGGTGATTTCATTGAAGGCCATTGTGAATCATGTAAAAGTTCTCCGCTCTCAGTATCAAAGACAATCGGATATTTATCCTATTCCCTTTTAAAAGTCCTAATAATTGTACCAATAAAGTAGATCAAACTAAGAACCCCCTCTTTGCAACTGGTACTGCTACCATTTCACACAGTAATATGTACATTGACAGCTTTCGCAAACAAACATTACAATGTCTGTAAGAGTAGTAAATAGGAACCATCTTGAATTTAAATCTTTGACAAGTCTAAACATGACGTACCTTTCGTTCATGGCCAAGATATTTTTGTTGTAATATCTTTTACCTTGATTTAAGTATGCTAGCAATTTTGTTTTAGTATTTTTAATATTTATTTTACATATTTTATAATTTCTAATTATAAAGTTAATTTGACAAGATATTTTATTGGTGTGGGACAAGGAATTCAAACAAATTAGATCATATACAGTAGATTAACCTTATTTGCTAATGTTCGAGACAGCGGGCTCAAGCATAAGCCTAAATTTGGCTCGACTTGACCTGACCAATGTTTAACAAGTTAAGAGTACCAAATGACCTCGTTTTGTATCGAAGAGTCTGGCCTTATGTTCTGGTTAACTCGAATATGGCATGTTAAATTCATGTTAGGCCCAATTGAACCATGTTTTTGTTGCTGTTGTATTGTTAAAAGAAAATAAAATGAAAAGCATTACTCAAAAACAGGGTTTCTTTGTTCTGCTGGTGCTGTGGTCATGGTCATCATGTACGTCAGCAGCAGCAACTAATATAACAATATCTGGTTGCCTTAGAACATGCGACAATGTCAGCGTTCCTTACCCATTTGGAGTAGGTGATCCTAGTTGTGCAGTGAACGAGAATTTCTTGTTAACCTGCAACTATACCAGCTCTCCTGCTCTGTTAAATTACCCCGTAGATCTTTTGTCTCGCCAACCTTGTGCCCTCTGTCCCACAACCAATCCTAGCCATCCATTAGGCGGGACAGAAGATCTACGGGGTAATTTAACAGAGCAGGAGAGCTGGTATAGTACTAATGGATGGCTGAGATTGGTTTGTGGGACAGAGGGCACAGGGTTGGCGGGACAGAAGATTTTAAGCCGTTAAATTATGGCATTAATATTCTGGTGGTCAACATCTCAGTTGATAAAGGTACGATGGTCGTGAGACTCTTCATGGCATATGGCTGCTATGACGAATCAGGTCACGTTGACAGCTTTGATGCTTCTATCAGACTGGTAGATTCTTTCACGTTTTCAAACACTAGAAACAAGCTCATAGTTTTGGGGTGTGCAGTGCGTTCCTATCGTTATATAGGTTCTGGGTGAAATAAAAAAAAGGCTCTAATAAATCGACAACATTTTTAAGTTTACATATTTGTATGAAACATAAATGACTCAATTTATAAGTTTATATGTTTGTTTGTTTGTTTTTTTTCCTTTTTCACTTCCAGACAAATGCTTTCTAGACAACATAATATAAACTAATCATAACACAGTTGGACTGGAAAAAGAACAAAAGCACTTGTATAGAACTAGAAGAAGTATGCAAGTACCACCAAACTCTAATAGCTTCACAATATATCACAAAGATATATAAATAATATTATATCTGTGATAGAGCAAAAAAATAAATAGCAAAATTTAATGTCTAATATTAAAAAAAGAGCAAATTTTAATGATAAAGAGACACTAATTTCTAAAAATACAAGAAATTAACATACTTAGGAAATAAGCTAATATAATGTTCAAGTTAATGACAAATTACAAATAAATTATAACATATTCAAATATTTAATAAGCTAAAAATACATTAAAAATCAGAAACTTTACCTTTACATTATATTCAGAACTCAGAAGATAAAATCGAGAAATTTTTTACTACTAATTTTTGAATTGGAATACTTTAAATACATATATTGATGAAAATAAAAAAAATTAAAAGATAAAAATACATCAAAATATTTCAAAATTATTTATAAGTATAAAAGTTAATGTTTAATCTTGGAAGTTGCTTACGTTTATTACTCTTGAAAAATGAAAATATTAACAGCCTCATCAACGATTTCCACCAACGTTCTATATATATTTATTACTACATTTAATACTCTTATGTCTTTGATAATGACAAATAGCGCAACAAAGGAAGAAAAAATTGCAGAGAAGTAGAATAATGAAGCACATTTATTTCAAGATAGTAACAAAGGTTCTAAACATCTACTGGGAGTGAAAACAACTACCGAAACGTAACAATACATTATAATGGGAAGCAAAAGAGCTACGCGAGTGGGCATTGAACAGCTGGAAAAGGCCCCGCCCCAGATTGTCAACAAAAGATGGAAAGAAAAGCAAATCAGTTTTGAGTAACGGTTAGGAATTGGTAACAGTAACTAGCTTTGGAGCAGGGATGGTGTCCATCAGGGCTATGGGACCCCTTTTTTATGATGGGCTCTGGGCAGATGCCCTGCCTGTCCCTGCCCAGGGCCAGCATTGACATTGACAGCCACTAAAAGAAAGACAATAGTTATACTCAACTGTTGTATCTAGAAGAACCTATAAGTTTCCATCAAGTTTGTCTTCTAACACTCCCCCTCAAACCTGACTTTGCATGCGATGCTTTTCTTTGAGTTTGTGAAATACATCAGTCTTCAACGACGTTGTAAAAATATCCATGAGTTGATCTTCAGTTCTGTAATGAATTAACTCTACAGTTTTGTCTTTCACTTGTTCTCAAATAAATTAATATTTCGTGTCTATATGTTTACTTCAGCTATGTGATACTAGATTTTTCGCAAGTGATATAGCAAACTTATATATTGTAATCAGAATTCTTATGGGTGATCTAACTCACTCAAAATATTATTCAACCATATTTCTTGACATGTACATGTTGTTGTAGCAATATACTCGACTTCACACATTGAGAGAGCAACTATTTAGTACTTTTTTTATGACCATAAAAATATTGCTGATCCAATATAAAATGCATATCCAGAGGTTCTCTTTTGATCATCTAAGTCTCAACTATAATCACTATCTGAATATCCAATCAACATTAAATCTTAAGAATGTGTATAAAATAGACCATAGTTTATTGTACCTTTAACATATCTTAAAAATCTTTTTGCTGCAATAAAGTGATCTTGCCTTGATTTCTCCATATATCTACTGACCAATCCAACTGCATACATAATATCTGCGAGTGTGAGAGTCAAGTATCTGAGAATTCCGACTAGACTCTTGAACAGTGTCAGATTTACTAACTCTCTATTTGAATCCATTCTCAATCTTACACCTGTTTCTGCTGGGGTAGCCATTGGCTTGCAATCCTTCATTCTAAACTTGTTCAGGATTTGTTCTGCGTACTTCTTCTGCGACATAAATATTTCATCTCCCATTTTGTTTTATCTCGATTCGAAGAAAGTATGACATTTTACCAATATTTTTCATTTTGAATTCTTTAGTCACAACTTTCTTAAAATCATTGAACATACTCAAACCATTTCCCGTGAAGAAGAAGTTTTTATGGACCAACAAAAAGGTTTTGTGACTACAGAAAAGGAAAATATGATGTGTAACTTAAAGAAGTTAATATATAGTTTGAAACAAACTTCCCAACAATGGTATCTTAAGTTTAATGATACTATTACCTCTTATGGTTTTATAGAGAACACGGTTAATATGTGTATCTATATGAAGGTCAGCAGGAGCAAGTTCATTATTTTGGTACTATCTGTTAACGATATTCTTTTGGCTGCTAATGATTTGGGCTTATTACATGATGCAAAGAAATTTCTTTCTAATAACTTTGAAATGAAAGATATGAGTGAGACATCCTATGTGATTGGAATAGAAATATTATGTGACAGAACACAAGGATTGTTAGGGTTGTCTCAGAAAGGATATATCAGTAAAGTATTAGAGAGATTTATGATGGAAAAATGCTCAATAGGGGTAGTTCCAATTCAGAAAGGGGATATATTTAGTGAAATTCAATGTCCTAAGAATGATTTGGAAAGAAAGGAAATGGAATCTATTCCCTATGCATCTGTAGTTGGGAGTCTGATGTATATTCAGACTTGTACTCGGCCAAATATCAGTTTTGCAGTTGGAATGTTAGGCCGATATCAAAGTAATCCCGAATTGGACCACTGAAAAGCTGCAAAGAAAGTTCTTAAGTATTTACAAGGTGGTTCTGCCGGATTCTGGCCGGTCTGTGCGTTGCCATGTGGATCCATGAGTAGACCGTTCTTCGTCCTGACGATAACGCTGGAATCCCTGCAAAATAAAGAAGGCACGTTGGGGGTTATGTCTCGATTAGCCCCTCCGACGCTCAAGTTAGTCTTCTGGGTGAAGGTGAGGTTGTAGAATGCAAAGAACGGCTAGGTTATCAGTGAAC